>VWPU01011870.1:0-94003 GCA_013398955.1 Callaeas wilsoni
GCCAGTGTCAAACCACAACAGGTCTCAAACATTTGGGAGAGGCATCCAGTAGATCATGACTCTTCCCTTTTTTTAATGTACCTATATCATGTTTTTCAGATGTTTTGAAACCCTGCAATACATCAGCAGACCCTCCATGTTTGCATATTTATTAATATGCATTTGTGCAGAGTTATGACACTTGCATTTTACAAACCTCTTTATTTGGCTTGACCTTCTTTCTGAGCACTCCTTCTTGTTCTTTTGGCTCAGATCATTTATTAAAATTAGATCTGGCTGCTAACGTGTCTAACTTCCCTATGGAGAAGGAAAAAGGCCAAAGACCACTAGTTTGCAAACAGAAGTTCTTTCTGGGTTTTGGCTCTTGTTTATGTCAGTAGTGGCTCTGTCTGAGAATGGATGTTTCACTTTTTTCTTCTCATGAAAGTCTATCTCATTATGGCTCCTACAAAGTGCAGACTTGTTGCTCTAAGTCTACATGTTTGTGTCTACCTCGTTTTTCCTAAATCCACTATGCAAGCAAACATATATCCCTTTATAATTGCTTGAAAGGCCCCTTCCTAGGATTCCGAAGATAAATTCTGTAAGATATTGCCCAGCATATAATTATTGTGTGATTTTCTGTTTTATTCACACTTTCTTTCAGTGCTACTTAATCTCCTTCTTTTCCTCTGACATGGACTTTATTTTTATGAATACCAATGCACAGTCAGAGATACTGCTGTTCTTATTCTAATACTGAGAATCTCACATAATAGACTTTTTGATATCAAAATTAAATCACCTGGAGTATGTATTTTGAGAGATTCAGAGAAATAAATGTATTCTGTTAAGTCATAGAAATCTTCCAAAGTCCATCAACTCTGGGGTTTATAAACTGATTCCAACATTTAAGCTTTTTCAGTGAAGCTGCTGGAATACTTGTTTATGTATCCTGAGCTGGGCCGATGCATCAACAATTATCTGTGAATCCAAAGCTGCTGCAAGCACTAATCAAATACTAAAATTTTATATGAGTAAACATCAATGACAAAGTCATCATCCTTCTGCATCTGGTTTAAAACTTTTACAGTCCAGCGCTACTTGTGCAGGCATTAATAAAACCACAGTTTTTAATAGCAGCAAAACACTCCAATAGCAAGCTCCCAATGGCGTTTTGGTGCCATTAATTTTTTCCTTCAGGTGAGCTTCCTGATGAGTCACTACCCACATTTCCCTTTTTTACTGTTTTTGATTTGTATTTTGGTGAGGTTTGGTTTTGTTTGGGTTTTTTTCTGTTTAATGAAGGGTATCTTTTAATAGCTTGCTTTTGCTCCATATTTAAAATCTGGTGTGCCAATTTCTGGTTTTACTCTTTCTGTATTTAATAGCAATATTAAGCTTTATCTTTACTTAGTAGTATCTCCTCATTATCCTTGTAGGGGTTTTTTTGTAACTCCATATCTCCTAATCAGACCTCAGATTATATTCAACATTGTATGAAATTATAGCATAACTTTAAACTATAGGTTAGCCCTATGCTACATTTTTGCTTTGTTCTATGTTTTCGAGTATCCATACTAGCAATGGCAAATTTTCCTAATGTTAGCTCTTGTACTTGTTAGCTGTTATTTGTTGGAAATTTGTTTCTTAAACTGATTCTTTATAATTTTAGCACAAAACTCATTATATACATTTTTTGCCACCAAGGCAGTATTTTTTCACAGCACAAGCACTGTGTTTTATTACATTCAAAAAGCATCCAAATTCCCTTTCTCTTATAGTTAATGAGCCCTCAGGTGAAATACACTAAACTTGAGTCTAATCAGTGCCTATTTGTTCTTGCTTCCAGCAATGAGGTCAGGAACTTTTGGACTTCCCCTGGCACAGAGAAAGCATGGGTTTGACTTACTTGATACATATTTAGGGTTGTTGAGAACTCTGGAGCATAGTGCTCCTATGGAGATGTTTGCAGATTTGTGTTAATAACGTCCCCTTGGTTGCACTCCACTGTAGTCTCTTTTGATGTCCGGAAAACTAATCACTATAATAATATAACTCTGCTATGCCTGGATGACTTCATTTACTGCATCCTCAAACTCTGATACTTTTTGAATTTTATTTCAATATAATAATGCAAAGTTCTAGGCATCTGCTTGTCAAGTGGCAAACGAGTTGTATGTCTGTGGCCACATTTTCAAACACTGGTATTGTCCTCACTCTCTTGTTTTTCAGTTCTTTCCATTAGGTCATAGACTTCCCCTTGCTTGTTCCCTCTCTGTCCCCATGACTCTTGCATAATTGGTTTTACATTGGCCCACTTTCAGTTGGAGATGTAGAAGGCATCCCTTGCTAGCACTGTAAAATAGCCAATTTGCGGATAGGAAGAATGTTCTCATTTGAGGTTGGAGGTGGATGTTTGAATCTCCTCAGCTGGAGCAAAATTTAACCTAAATTCCTTCATTCTGAGAACATTCTCATCACAAGCTTTTGCCGCTTTGTCCTGTTCTTTCCCATGCCCCTCGTGCATTTTAAGCATAGGAAGTATTACTGTCTTTGTACCTTGTTCAGAGAGTTCACTGACTACAGACCTCAAAGAACTCCTTAAACACAAAAGAGCCAGAGTTTTGGATGTTTCCACTGGCACTGCCTATTGCCTAGTTTAAGTTCCCTCCCATTGCTATGTTTGTTGGCTTAACTCTCTTTAGCCCACGTACAGAAATCTCAAGCACAAGACTTTTACTTTTTTAACTCTAATCCCACAGCTAAGAACCCAGTTTTTAGTCCAACACGAAGCACCAAAAGCCCTAGCTCCTTTTGGGATCTATCCCGTAAATCTGGCATGTTGTTGTCCTGGATTCCTGAATCTGCAGCCTAAGAACCATCTATTTCCTACCCCAGACATACCTCTAGTCCCAAAGAAGCATGTCCCTGCCAGGTTCACCTGGGGACACCTTGACCTCTAGAAAAAAATTAACAGAATTGTGTTATGAATTTTTCTTTCACAAAATAACCAGAAAAAAAAGTCATCTTTTCTTTAAAACAGTAATTAAATAACTGTATCTCCTTCCTCCTAACGGCCTATTGAAGGGACATTTAAATAGGACAAAGCAAAATCTTAATCCATCATAGCATAATAATAACATATTGTTTGGCCTGGGCAGAGGATGGTGCTACAGCAGAGTGATTAAAGCATCCATTTATAAAAATTATTTCAATTAGTGCATGAGTAAATATTTAGGTCAAAATTCAGCAAAGTGCTTAAGCACGTTTAAATCACACAGAGTGTACAATCAGTGTGGTGCACACGTTCTTCTTGTCTACAGTTGAACATTTTGTAATTCTGGGCATTACTTTGTTTTAGTGGGTCAGAAACACAGAAGGAGATGAAGCGAACCTAAAAAGCTACAGTGCACAGTAGATTGGCAGTTATCTTTTGGCAGTTACCTTTTTCTTTTTTTTCCCCAAGTAAAAATCAAACTAAGAGTCTGGATTCATAGGCATGAAGGGAAGGAGAGCACAGGCTTTCATCTTCTTGACCAACAACCAACTTCACTAGGATTTCCTTGCAAGAATGAACAATTATTTGGTCAGCAAGGACTTAACAGACATCATGTATTTCACTGTTCTTATGAAATGTGTCTTTGTGTTCATCCCGTTACAATGCAAAACATGTTTTGGCTAAAAAAAGCTTTACAATGAATTCATAACTCTTTGTATAAAGTGTCATGGAAGAAGCCTCAGTACAGCTCCCTCCACCCCTTGTGAGGAGCTGGACTCTCACGTTTTCAGATGTGCTGCTCCTGCTGACAGCCAGTCAATGCCAAACTGACTGTCAAGAAAATTTCAGTGCAGATCCAGTGAAGATTCAGAGATCAGGTTTTATAAGGTTTTCCCCATCTCCCTCCTGCCCTTCATGAAGCAGCAATGCTCTTTTCAAAAGTAGAATTTGAGTGAGAGGTGCAGCCTTGCAGTAATTTACAAACAGCACAGCAATTTACAAACATATTTCATTACAGTTATCTATTTAGAAAAATTAAAGTAAAATGTTTACCCTCCTAATTGACCATAGGGAACCAAATACTTTGTGAATGTAAATTATAACTGTGATTAAAGTATCAGCTGCACTTTCTTAATATTCATAGTGATGTCTGGTACAAGCAGCATTAACATAAATTCATATATTTTCTTATCTCTCCAAACCCATACTTTTATTCAAATGAAAAGTTTATTATTTATGATTATCTTGGTGGGAGTTAGGGCTTATGCCTCTATAAAAAATCTAAGCTGTCATATTTTCTCTATCCCACATTTGCCAGGTTGCATTGTGGTTCATTTATTTGTTAAATATATTGATCTGCTCCAGCCATTATGCACTTTATAAACAACTGTGGACTAATTGGTATTCATGTGTTGGGAGTATTTTCTTATAGTAGTGAAGTGATACAGTGAAGTTTATAACCAAATGATAGTTCAGTGCACTGGTTTTGAAGTTCAAATACTGAAAAAGCCCAAGTTAAAAAATGTTGTAAGAAATATTAAGCTAATTTTTATAAAGGATTTTTTTCTGTTGTCTGAAAATAGAAGCAAAAGAACATGAGAGGAAAGCATTGCTGATCAAACCAGTCATTCAAGAACTACATAATCCTGTCTCTAGCTATGTGTATGCAAACAGCTGCACCCTTCTTGAACTCCCTGCAACTCCTCAAAATAGCTTAGAACAACTTCTATTCATAAATAACACTGCCTACCTCACTTAAAACTCAGCTCTAGCTTTTATCTCTTGCCCCTGGAAGGATGCTTAAAGCCGGTCCTGATTCTCAATAGATCCATGCAGACCAAAACCACAGCCAAGATTCAGGTTCTGAACAAGAGCAGTCTCTCGTTACAGTGGTTTTATATTAAAGTGTTTTCAAGCAGCAGTTTAGTAGTCCTTGCCTAAGCCTGTGACTTTGACAGCACAGGCAGTGAGTTAAATACTTGAATATTCCGAGAGATCCAATTTACATTCCTTTATGAATTTACTCCTTGCCTGGGGCCTGGCAGCATCAGCTGGCAGCAGGAGCTATCAGGAGCAGTCTCAATTCAGTGAAGCCACATTATTTTGATCCTACCTTGTGCCCTGCTAAGTTGTTCATGAGACTGTCCAGCCTCAACTCCTCCGCTGCCAGAGGAGTTTTATTCTTCCTCACCTAAAGAACAAAAACCACACCACCCACTTCTAACGTGTTGGGTGCACCACTGTGTGCTCATGGCAGCCGCCTCCCTCCCCCCCAGCCTGACCATTTGAGCAAAGATAAATGCATTTGAAATGTCAAGATGAAGTCCAGAGACTTCCTGAATCATTTCTCAGCAGCAAGGAGAGGGTTTCCATTAAGGGACAGGTCAGCCTTCTTTCTGGGGTCAAGGGATGATTTTCCTGAGTGTATCCACACTGACATTTGCCATTACCCATAGAAAGCAGCAACACAGAACAGTGTCATAAATTGCCTGTTGGCTGAGTTCAGTTTTTCTTCTTGTCCATTGCGTGGCTTTAGCTGGTGGAAATTAGGACTGAAGGCTTTTGAGCCCAATATTAAACATCAACAAGTTTCCTGGTGTATAAATAAACCTCACAGCTATATGGGAAATATTATATCTGTGTTTACTTCTACTTTAAAGGCATCTTCACTAAAATTTGGGAATGAAAATTGTCGCCTTACTTTGCTAACATGATAGGGCATATAGTGATCCTCCTTTATTGTACATACTGTCCTCTATGAGAAATAGATTAATGTTGTTTTTTAAATTATCATCATATACAACAGCTTTAATCACAGACTCACATTACATTGTGTTTTTGCCACACATGCACAGGAAAAAATTCTCTCTGTTCTACAAATGGTAGAAGAGCCATAGAAAAACAAAGGGAGCAAGTTAAAAGTGATGTATTTATTTTTACATCAAATCAGTTATGCATAAAATGTTGATCATAAAAATAAAATATTAATGTTTTACATATCTTCTTTTTGGTTTTCCTTTAGCTTCAAAACAGAGCTCATTAGAGAGGTTCACCTTTGGTTGTACATGGGTTCCAGTCAGTACCACTTTCAGGTTTTCACAAACCAAAATGATGTCTGACATGTCCTTTACTACAAGGGAATCTTTCCACATCTGAGGGATTCCACAGAGATTTAAACAAAAGTCAACTATCACACTAATGTTACTTTCATTTTAGGCCCATGCATACCTTATTAAAACTGATGTAGTATCTGGAGTTTAAGAAAAGGTGAATGCTTTTGAAATCTGAGAGTTTGCCTGATTTCTAGGCCCTGTTCTGAGCCTAGAGAGGAGAATATGTTTCACCATTTTCCTAGGCTTCCAAGAAAATCACACAAAAATGGTGTCACCCTGTAGACTTAATTATTTCTCATCACCACTAATAGAAATAGGGATGTTTCTCCATGTGACAGGCCCTGCAGTACAGAAAAAATACCTTAGGTTATTGTAAGAGGACTGAAACAAGACAAAAGTACTTTTCAGAGACACTACCTATGAAGAAAAGCATTGTTTTGACCAAGACAAGATGTTCTGTTCATAACCAATATCAACATAATCATCTGATTCACAAGTGACTAGAAGTTCTGCAGCTGAAATCCATTAACTGAAGGAACTATGACTCAGTCTCAAAAGTGTGGAGCCACTTAACTCCCACAGAAATCAAGGCACCCAAATACCTACAGGGGTGATGTCCTTGTCACCTCTCAAAAAGAGAAAGGCTCATAAGGCTGCTACAGGTTGAGTACAACCAGAAGTTGCAGAAACCACAGTCAGCAAATAAATTGCTGTTTTGTGCAGATATATTAGTGCTCCTCACAGCTTTGCTCCCAGATCTGCTCCAGTTGGTAGTTTCACTCATCAGTGTTCTCACACTAAGGCTGCATTAGCCAAAGGCAACTTGCAGCTGGATCTTGGGTTCTGGACTCATTCCAGAGCATTAACAGGTTCTGGGTGTCTTTCATTTATCAGAAGGGCAAGAGCCCCACTTCTGCCCACTATAGAAACTTAGCAATCAAGGCTGCAGAAAGGTCTGCGGTGTAACTCCATGGATTTCCGGGTGTGCCCATGTAGAGACCAAGGCCACGAGCCTTTCACCAGAGGTTTTTCCTGTGCTTTGCATGCCTGAGATTTGTCCTGTATGACTTCAGAAAGTCATCCATTCCTTCATCTAGGGAGGACCTAATTTATCTTTGTACTTTTCCTGCACCTCGAGTTAGAAGACAGACACATTCATAATGCATGGCTTTGTGATGTGTGCTCCATGACAGCTACAATCTGTGAACCATGCACCAAAACTCCTTGAGAAAAGCACTTGCTGAGAGCTGAGGCCAGTCACACGTAACACCCCTCTCCTTCACGCCACACTTTACAGTGGTGAGGGTACTGTTTTATAACCTCCATCTCAAAGGTTTCACTGCCAAAAAGCTCTTCGGCATCTGCATATTGAGAAACGATACACAAACACACATCTGTCCCCAGTTCATCGCGTCTGGCCCTCTGAAACAACGTATTTGGTTTAGAGGTACATTTAAACTAGGGAGATTTGGAAAACTGCGTATCATCTTCAGAGTCACTGAAAAATTTAACTGGCAACTACATTACAAATACATTTAATCCATTAGTCTGTCTCATGTAACTGAGATTAATAAATGCAAGGCTTAGATTTGTTCCTTCAGTATCCAGCAGTACATTTTTTCTGACGAGTCATCTTGCTTTTCTGATTGCTCTCATTACAGGCTCAGGGAAGAGCGCAAGTCACTTCTTAAAATGTATCCACTTCCTGAGACTGCTTTCAGAATAGCCAGAACAGCAATCCTCTTGTGTTAGCAAGCTGTGGCTCTCCTGGAACGTGGATCTCCAGCTGGCTCGGGAGCACACCCCATCCAACCCTCTCCCCTGCCTCAAAGGCTCTCCCGCGTGGAAACAGAGCTCTCCACCCGCCCGGCTCGGGTGCACTAACGGGATCAGTTTAGGTGAATGATCTGTCTTCTTCACCAGCTTTGTGTCCCTTTCCAGTCTGCTTGGAGGTTACAGCTGTGTTTAAAACCTTGAGCGGGGTATTTTTCCCCAGCAGATCACAATGGCTGAAATCAGTGGGAGATTTTACAGTAATGCAGTAATGGTCCATATAAAGAGGCCCAGGCTGGAAAATTTCTAGTGAAGGCCTGTGCCTGAGGAATTCTGTACCTCTGGCTTAAAAAAGAGGGGGGACAAGGTTTCATATTTTTTCCATGGTTCAGTGTAAAATACTGCTCTTAATTTGCCCATTCCTTACTTGCAGTGGCTATGGAATTTATGAATATTGTCACTCATGGAGGAAAATGCTGTAAATAACCCACCTAAGAATGTGACTTTAAAAAAGGAGGAATGCGAAGCCCTTTTGGGTAGAAGAGATGTCCTTCTGGATTATGCATGTGACACTCCAGTGTTAAAATTAGGGACTCTTCAAACTACATTTCTCTAAGATCTTTCTCTCTCTCTTTGCCAAGGCTTTCAGAGGGGGGTTTTATTTTTTTCTTTATGATACCCTGAGGAAATACCTCTCATGTTGGGTCAGCATCTTGAGCTGTCTACAGCATTTTCAAGACTAGCTTCCGAGGTTTTGCCCTCTGAGAAAATCAGTAAAAAGGAAGGCATGATGTGATCATACATTAGCTGGCCACAATCTCCCTGTATGGCTGCTCTTAGTGCACTGAGTGGCTCCAGTGCAGCTGCCCTTCCTGAGCAACAAGAAAAGTCATTACAGTGTGAGTGATGCACTACAGTTTAGCTCCCCTGGTCAAATTAACGCAATTATTGTATTAATTTAAAATTTCAGTCCCTCTGAACCATAGTTCCCTTTCCCCAGTTTCCCCTGGATGTTTCTCTATTGTTGGCCTGTAGCAGTTTAAGCTCCTGATTGCTGGCCAAGGGCCTCAGCTGGGAAGAGGCTTCAATCCAGGTCCCCTCTAGTCCTCCAAGGTGTGTCTGAACAGCCCGTGTCATTCCCAGATGCTGGTGTACCCATACTCCATGCAGAGGTGTAAGATAAGTTCTGGTTCATACCCATTCCCTTGACCAGGGATAAAGTCTGGCCCGCAATGTTGCCCTTAGTTAGTTTTTAGAAAACTAACACAGGTGAGATTTTGTCGCCTTCTTTCATTAATTTTTCGTTAGCGAGATCTCCAGAGTATTGTTTATAATGACTTCCCTCAACAGAGGAGTCCAGGACTTGGTAATCACCACTGAGTGATCTGTGAAAGAAATTAAAACTAAACCAAACAAGCACTTTCCATGGTGCACCTCACCCACTAAGCAACCCTGCGCGGGGATGGAAAATTTCCTTCCCAATGTCCACAAATGATCAGTTTCTGCCTTGAAGCACTGAGCTGGATTCGATTACACTGAAATCATTATTTCAGTCCATGTAACTCCAGACTACAAGTGATACCCAATGACTTTGGCACACTGGGAATTCAATCAAACGTTTATACTAAGGGGGACTATTTACTTCAGCCCCTAGAGGTACCACTTTTAAAAAATCCCCTGAATATCACTGAAATTAATATTAAGACTTTATACCCTCATGTATTTTTGAGGATTTATATATGTTGAGATATCATTTTTCCTACCACTTATCCTCTTACATACTCCCACAATATCTCATCTGTGGCATTTTCCCAGATGGGGCCCACAGCAACGTTCTTGTAGCTTTTGGCTCACTTAACACTCCCGCTTAACAAAATCCTTGATTTGACGAGGTCTTCTCTGCTACAACGCCCAGCTCTACAGAACCCCAGGCACTGCCTTTTGCCAACCTACCTCTCTGCTTGCTACATGGCGTCCTCTGTGCACAGCACACCCCAAAAGTGGCCATGGGCCTAATTCTCCTCTGTCCCGCGGTCTCCTAAGAAAAAGGAAGCTCTGGGAGCACCCACGCAAGCCACTTCCAGAGAAACAGCAGAAATTTGGCATTCTGCATCTGTGTAGGCAACAAGACAAAGTGAAAGGCAGCAGATAACTGAGCTCTTTATTGCTTCTCTACCATAATTTTCCCGTTTTCAAAGGCGTTCCAAATGGAACGACGGGTCTGACAGCCTGTGCACTGGCTTCGATGGGCTCTGCCTTAGATTTCTATTTCTGGGTGTGAAGACCTAATTTTCAGAGGCAGATAATTTTTGAAACTGAGCCTATATCCCTTTCACTGCTCTTGATTTACATGCGATTTGTCAAACAATTAAAATGTGCATATTGTCATCACAAGGCCAAAACATCTCTTCATCTCGTCTTCATTTTCATTTCCCCACAGCACGGTTTTCAACAAGTGAACTTGGCACTGAACAAAGCCTCCTTGCCACTCCTGACTGAATGGGGCTTCAGTCACCCTGCAAATGTTCACATGTGGCATTTCATCTGATTTCATCTTTGTGTATTCAAGCACACCCTCACATTTTCTTCTTCCATTTTTTCCTCCCATCATGAACTACTTTTATTCCTTAGCAGCCCCTTAACTTGTACAAACACTTCTACCTAAGCCATTTTCATATTTGTCTTTGAATTGAGCACTAGTGGTGTAGCCTGTGACATACAGATTTTTTACAGGTATCTCACAAATTCTCAGTATTTCTTAAATTTCTAAAGTCAGCAAACAGGGCAAAGCACCTGCCAATTATTTCCCTGAACTAAGCCAGCTTTTCTAAGTCAATCAGTGTGTTCCCATTCAGATATTTAATCATCCTGTGCTTCTCTCAACCTGCCAATTCATGCTGCACTTCTGGCAGACCAAACTGATATTTAGATACTATTGAGCATCAATTCACATGATTGTTTGCACACAGGTGTGCCATGAGGTTCCCGTCACTTGTTGCAAACATGTCAGGAACCTCAGGCACACATCTTATCCAGAGCGTTTCCACAGTGAAGATAACAATTCTGCCACTGTCCCAGGAGGGACTACAAAAGAAGGCCACAATGGGAAGATCTGTATTTTTTGTAGTGTCACAGACCCCATAAACTCTGTAACATAGAAGTATTTTAAACAGTGTTTTTAAGAAAAATTAAAAACTGTGAAGAAATATTGGGCACTAGGAGAATCAGCTAAAATTTTAGAGAATCACAAATAATTTTCTGCATATTAGATAATGTTCCTTTTACACTGTATCCAACTGATTTTTCTAGGAAATGTCAACATACAAGTGATTGCCATGTGTTCCCTGAAAATTGATACTATACTTAGGAACATAAGAATTAAAAAAAAAATCTGCTAATTAATGAAGTTTCCACTGCCAATTACTACAGCTGAGTTCTTCACCTACAAAAATCTAGGTTTCTTTATTTAAAAAAATCTATTAATAATAATCCTAAATAGTATCAGAATTTTGTGATGTAAGTAAACTAGGCTTTCTCAGATGTGCAAAGCAGGTTTGGTCCCAGACGTTATCTCAAAGGAAACAGCATTTCATGCAGTTTGTTCAAGACAAAGCTGGCTTCTCCTTCCCGAAAATTTTTCTTCAAGTCTATCTTCCATCTGTGCCTTGGCTTTGTCCTACAAATCATAGCAGCACAAGGCACTGATCTTCAAAACTGCAATGTTTTCTTATTTAGATGCTACACATGTAATAAATAGCCCTTCCCTGTCCTTCAGTGGTGCCATGTGCAGTTTCAGGACAGAAGTGGATCACAGAGGACACTATCTAGACAGTGGCCTATCAATGCACCCACTTAACTGGCGTGTATTTAGTGTTTACAGAATACTTCACTCAACATCTGGCTCAGATTTCCTTCCTCATGAGGTGAATACACTGCCTAGGAGTTACAGCCACGGCCCCCAAAGCCAAGGTCGTAGCTGCAAGGGAGTGTTCTGCACAGACAATGTCCCAGCAGATCTATGATACAGCCTGTACAGCTCACATATTGACAGAATTCAGTCTCTTCCCAGTTTTTTATTTCATTAAAAATTACTGAGAAAACACTTGCCCAGACATTGTTTTCCAAATATGGGTATTCTTAGTTACTGGCAAAGGTATATAATCATTATCTGTCCCTGGGTAGGGTGGGATTTGCTTACCCACTACAAGATGTTTTGAATTCTGCATTTCCACCATGAAGTGAGCTCTTCCCAGGTCAGACTGATATAGAAAGGTCAAATCCCCAGGGTACCCAACCAGACCATGTGCAAACAGGCTCCCAGTCACCTCCATGGGTATTTGCATAAAGAAAAATCCTCTCATGGACAAGTAAGGCAATTTGAAATATGTGCCAGGATATTTGTGTCCATCTTCTACATAAGGACAGAGCACCATTCTTATAACTGGAATACACAGTTATTCCACAAAAATCAAACATGCTGGCTCCTTGCCATGCCATTGTGTTTCAAAGATCTCCACTGAAAATCAAGCTTATGCCCTTGGTTACTGCATGGCCACAGCTGAGATGATGCAGCTGCCTCTTCAACTTCTCCAGCAGGTTATTCTGCACAGTCATTCTGATGGTAGATGTCAACCTTTTGGGGTGCCCAGTACCACACTGCACTACTTACTACTAAGGAAGCATCAACAGCCTCATGCACTGATTACTGCCTAACATGTCTTTGTCAAACACTTAATGAAGCACATATTGGGTCTGCTGATCTGACTGTCAATTTCTTCTAAATGAATCCACATGCCAAAGGATTTAGGTGCCAAAAGCTGGAAGAGCTTTCAAAATGATTTTTTTTTTTAGCCCTGACCATGATAGCTGCACAGCAATATGCCATCTAAAGCAATAGATGTTTGAAAACTTAGAATACCAGGTAATTCAAAATCACAAATTTCTGTGACTTCCTCTGAAAAATCACTCTGGCGCTACCCCAACAAACAGAAATGACAAGCCTACGAGATCCCTTTTTATACTACAGAGTAGAGGTATTAATTTTGTGTTGTAAGCATAACCTGTGACCAGCCTGGGAAAGTGGCAATTACATTATTTTGTTTGGGTTTGTTTTGCTTCTGTCCCTGTTTTGCACAGCCCACATGCAGCTGAACTAGCAAAGCTTAAGAGGGAGTAAGAGCCCCAAAACGAACGTCACAAAGGAAAAAAGGTTGTGTTTCACTGGCAGCAGATCTATTTTAGGACCTTCCCACTCCACTCCTGATCTTACACTCTTGTAGCTACTCAGTTATGTGGCACACCAAGCCTGCCTCCCTGACCCTGCTCCGACTGAAGGGCGGTAATGGGGAGAGGGCAGGGAAGGGCAGGAGGGAACAAAGGCTGCCAGGAATGTGGGAGGCCAAGCTTTCTTAAAACAGCAATGAAAAGATAAACTAATTACCAAGTGTGAAATTGATAAATGATAAAGCAGACATCGTATAACAATCCTAGTGTTGAGCACAGATGTTCTGTATGCATGTATGGAGTGCTGCTGCTGGGCTTTCTACTGCTGCTCCTGGCTTCTCATTTCTGCCCTGAGCAAGGGCAAGGCATTTATCCCAGCTCCTGGCCTTTCCTTTCTCATTGATTGAGGGAAGCAAGGTCAGCCACCCCAATCTGGCCTTTAAAGCACAACTGCCCATCACTCAGAGCTTCCAGAATCAAAGGACAAAGGTTATTTAAAGTCTTCTGTAAAACAGTCAGGAAGGAATTTACATATGGGAGGATGCAGGGTGAAACGAGGATCTCCAAGCACCTTAACTGATCCCAGCAACTCCACCCTTGAGAATGCTGTCAGAGGGCTTCGGCCCAACCAGATATTTTGGAGTGGTGGATGAAAGATCTCCCTTTAGACAGCATCCTGCTTGGCTTTGGAGCCACTGAACAGAGTGGGCTGCAAGGCATTTTCACAAACTGAACACCAGAGCAACTAATACTACCCGAATTAAGCGCTGCATAATAAAGGAACCCTTCTAAAAACATAATAAATACCCACTCAAATGACAGTGGAACTCCAGCTGCATGTTTAACACTAGCCCATGGTTATTCCAAACATTTGTTCAAGTACTTCAGGGAAAGAACGGCACCTCTGTAGCGCTTAGACCTGGTCATCAGAATGACCCTGATAACCCAGACTCACAAATACATGGAAGTAATAAACATGCAAAATAAAAAGCTTGCAAACTAATGTAAACAAACAAACAAAAAGTCCAGAAGGGAGACTCAATTATAGGACAAACCTGCCAAAGTCTCATTAAAAGACTCTTTAAATTGAAGGAAATCAGGAAAACTCCAAATTTGGGCCAAAACATCATCCTTCACTTATCCTCGTGTACCTGCACATCAGAGATAATAGTGCCTTCTCTGAGCAGTGGGTGACCTTATGTACCAAGTGTGCTGCAGTAACTAAGTACAGCAGGGGTGAATTGAAGATGACATTTCAGCCTTTAACTGAATTTCCCACATTTCTTCATTTTACGCCAGACCCTTACATTATTTCAACTTATCTTTTCTCTGATAGCATACAAAGCCAGGGGTTCAGAGAGTGGCACTCACACACACAAACAGGCACATACACACACCAAGCAATTATTGCATTGCAAAATTATCTGCACAATCTCTCACTAAATATTTGTCTTCAGAAAGACCTGCAAGAACTGCTCTTTTCCAAGCACAACCCCTCTGCAGCCCTTGACCAAGGAATCCTGGAAGCAAACATCCTGAATTTGACTCATGCCGCACCATTAAAATGAGTCAATAATTTTGTCACTCCAGCAAGAAATTGCAAGTCACTTCATTTATAAATAGGCTTTTGAGGGTTTGGATTTTTTTAATAAGAAAAGGAAAAACAGAAAGACTTTCTTTACAGATAAATGCTGCAGGAAAAAAGAAAGACAATTTTTACAGAAATGGTTCAGCACTGTTAGCCTGTTGGTACAGTGTACACCTTGGCTGCACATCAGCTGTTATTGGATAGCAGAAGCTGTATCCATCTGTAACTTTCATTAAAATAGAATGCCACTGCATAATTATATCTGGATTTTTTTAATTCGATTTTTTTTTTTTTTTTTTTTTGCATGGGATACCAGTAAATCTTTCTTTCTCTGTTGGAACACACACAATATGTGAAAGCTGCCTTTGCAGCTAAAAATGGGTGCACAGCATCAAAGCATAGCATGGAAATTAAGCATGATAAAAACAAAGCAGCAAGAAACTGAAACATCAAATGGCTCTTACTTGTATTTCTGCCATTCATAGCATCTCCAAATTTAAAAAAAAAAAATACTAGAAGAGCCATGTCTGTTTCAGAAAAATAGACATCTCAGATATTTCCGTATGAAAACTATATACATATCTAATTCCAGAGCAAACAGGGATAATTCTGTCTTCCCCTCGTCGCACAGGGCACAGACCTCACAAGTGAAGAATTCAGCACGAAGCTCCCTACTTCAGGTAGTGCCTGGTTACCAACAGAATCGCCTTGATGCCTTAGCCTTGATGACCGAGGAGTAGCAGGCAGACAATACTTCACATTTCGAGCTTCAGTCACTCTTGGAGCTGGCTCAGTTACAAGGAATAATTCTGATTCTCAGCAAGTTTAACACATTTGCATGAAAGAAATAATTTACTCTGTTGCACCCTCTAGTGGGATTATTTAGAGTAATCAGATCCTCACGGTTTTGTTATTTTTCTATTCATAGTACACGTTAACTAAGGAGAGTCACAAAAGGACGTACTTAGGTTCCCAAATTAATTTTCTTCAAGGTTAACTGACATTTCTCCCTTTTGTTGGTGGTTTCCAATAAGGAATAGTAAGGCACGTAGCACCCTGTGATACATAAACGTTTGATATAATCATGAATTTCTGGTTTGTGAGCTGGGCTCTCTTTTCAGTTTAAACCCAGAGTAGAAAGACTTTCTATTCCAGGGAAAAATTACTCATTCTCTTTTTAAGGTCAAGCAATACGTGTAATAAGGAGAGATCCAAAGAGAGGAGAAGAAAATGTGAGGCTGGTGCATTATTAATGCCAGCTATCTTCAATGCGTTCAATAAGTTTTTGCAAATTGGCAAATGGCAAAAAGTCACAGTTTTGTTAACATCATTATTTGACTTTGTGTCCATGTTGTTCCTACCTCAGTGAACTTACCTGGAAAAAAAATCAGACCCATAATAAATGAAGCAGAGGGTGAAGGAACCAAATTACCAGGACTCAGATCCTGGAAAGATTTAATTTACTTATCTTTTGCTGTTGGGCTGATCGTGCTCTTGTTGCAAAGAGATGTTTGTCAGCCACATTAGCAGGAGCCAGCCACAGCTTACAGATGAGCATGGCCAGGGCTAACATTGCACACAAACCACGTACAGGAAGCTTGTGGGACATCAGGCCCAAATGTTGTGTTCAGACCGGTGACACCTGGATAGGACACGGGGCTGGTAACAACAGCTGGGAGCTCCATCCTTGCTCCAGCTTCCTCATGGCAGACACAGAAGCAGAGAGGCATAAACATGTCCTCAAAACCCCAATCTGGCCATTCTTCCAGAACTGGAGCACAGGAGCACAGAAAATTCTCCCTTCACTGGAGGTGCCTGGCCTGGCCTACACAGCAGGTTAAGGGCAGACTGCAGAGCTGGTGTAGGGAGTGCCTAGAGACAGGTGCCACAGGGCTGCTGAAAGCATTTCCCTTCCCCCTGGCTGGCGGTTCTGCCACGTCTTGCTGAAGCTCTCGCCCTCTAAGGGTTTTAACTACACATATAAAGATGTACAGGTGATCCCAAATTGCCTTCCTCACTGCATTATGATTTAAAATATCAAGGCACCAAGTCCTGACATCAGATGGCAAGAAGGAGCAAACAAAGAGGTCTAGCTTATCTTTTTTGCTTAGATGTATTTTATAACGGAGTATAAAGGAAATCAATATTCCCATCATAAATCTTGCTTACTCTCCTTATAGGGGTGATGGCTGACTTCCACGTGAAAATGTCAAAATAAAAGCACTTTGCTCTCCAAGAGACTTTGGTTCAATCAGGCATACTACAGCACAAACAACCCTAATGTAAATAAATGCACTGAGAATGCAAACGTCCGCAGGAGACAGGACAGTTAGAGCCCTCTTACCTCCAGCAGGGATATCTGTCCACTGCCTAGGCAGATGTGGGGACATCTCCTGGCTGCTGCCCACCAGAACGAGCGTGGGCTTTGTAATCTGATGCGCCGTGATTTTCTCTCGTTCATTAACATTCAAAATGGTTTCTTTCTACTTCCTTGCAGCCCCTTAGATGGTTGACCAGAACATAAACGAGAAAGACCATTCATATTAGCCAGGGAAGGCTGACTCTGGCTCGCTGCCTGTGTAACTATGATAATAAGCCATTCTTAAAGCGTTATCAACGTAAAACGCCTTGAAATCCAGACGCGCTTTGGAAAACATGAATCTGTCCTGGTGAACCCTCGTGACGCAGCTACTGCTCTTCTGCTTCCCCATGGCTGACACAGATCACATCAAAGCCATTATGACCGGAGGGAAGATGAATAACTTTTGCCATTTTAACTAGAAACGTGTTAACAGAACTACGTTTACGTATTTCGGATTAAAAAAGAATCGACACTAACAAATAACCTGAGAAGGTCATTACCATTTCACATTAGTAAATTACCAATAAATTATTTTGAGGAAATTGCTTCATTGTGAAACCAGGACACTGGAAAGAACAATATTACGTATATAAAATTAAATTCTAGCAAATCTATCTGACAGACAATAGACAGGGAAAGTATATATTTCCAATAATGGGCATTTGCAATTCACAAGAATTTTATCTGTGTATGTATCTGAAATGAGAAGAAAACACAAGTGAAGATTTTGTACGGAAGTGTTGATAACAGAGGTAACAGGATGAAAAGAATAAAAATAAAATTGCTTCCAGTAACCTGGCGGCAAAAACTAAAGCACAGTGTCATCAATATCCATGACATCTGTGAAGAGAGTCATCACAATGCTAAAAAAATCATATTTCATTTCTCCCGTTAAGGTTAGCCCTACGATCTGGCACCTCTGTTTCTCGTTATAATGCTGTCAGTAGGTGAAATTCACAGGACAAGGGCTGTGTGTTACTTATGTCCTACTTAAGCCTACATTTACTCAGGGTGTGTACTATAATCTGTTACACCTAAATGCTTCTTTTGATCCTTGGTACTTCGTTTATTTTGATCCAAATATTAGAGGCATTTTATCTTTTCAGTGATGCATGTGTAAAAGTAAAACCTTACAACACTACAAGTTTGGATTTTATTCTCTGTACAGAAGGATTTTTTTTAATTTTAGTGCTTCTCATTTCCTTACACTCATGCTGATATTAACACCTGTGCAAACTGAGTGTAAAATGCGATCAAATCACAATTCCCCAATCACATCAGCAGTGGTATTTTGCACCCGCTTGGCACAGATGCAATTTATTATATGAGATTAAACACAGTGGTGAATCAGGCCTTCTGTATTTAAAACAACAGCACACATTTTCACCTATAGATACCATCACCAGATCTAGGCACGGGGGAAATAATGTTTTGAGTTCATCTTAAATTCTCGTGGATTCCTGTAACTATCACCAAGTAATCCTGTGGCTGAAAGGCACTGCTCAGGAGCAGCCCAAGGAGGACGAAGTTGTTATAAATCAGGTTCAAGATGCACAGGCATGGCTGTGTCAGAAAGATGTCACAGTGCACAGCTGTTACAGACTTCTTGGTTCTGAAAATATTAAATACATGCAAAATGTAATGGCAAAATAGTCAAAATGTCATGATAGTGTAACAACATAACTCCATAAGGAAATACTGTAACCCAAATCTCACTGCCTCTTAAGGAGTGCTAATTCAAAGGGGAAAAACAAACTGAGTTTCCATCTTTGAAAAATACCCTCCAAAAAACGTCACATCAACATTGTCTGTAATGTGGAAATTGTATCGTGGGAGAAGAAATTATCAGCAAATTAATTGGATATAAATAGAATGCTCTTATGTGCTTGGCTTTAGCTGTCAGCAGCTCAGCGCTCAGAGCTGATCATGGGTGTTGTTTTATTCAATCAAATAAGACCCTTTATATTATAGTGTTCTATATTCTGTAACTAGAACTATTATAATTTGAGCTGAAGCAGTTATCTTTACTACCTTGTGAATACAATCTGAAAGAGTTACAGAAAATGCTGATATACTTAGGATGACCTTCTTTGGTTCAGTGGTGTTACAGGCATACATTTTTTTCTTTTTTTGTTACTAGGAAGGAGAAAATTACATTGGGCTAAAATGAATACTAATGAAACTCCTTAGTTAGCTTTCTTTGTGATAAGAATAAAAAATTGGAGCTATGTTCCTCTAGAATCTCAAGCAATTTTTGTCCTTTATTCTGATAGAAAGATTACTGACAGTAGAGAAAGAGAGCAAAGTAATTTCATAAAATATCTGCATTTTTAAGAATGCTTTTGTTGCAAAAATGTTGGTGTGCAATTTCTTCAATCTACTTTTAAGGCTGTAAAGAAAAAGTACCTATTTGTTCTGCACTGCAACAATGCCAGCTGCATTCAATCAACTAAAAAGCTGCAAGCCATAAACCTTCCTCCACAGCTATAGAAGAAAAAAAGGCAGGGCCATAAAAATTCATCAGGATAATGTAGAGATGAGGCGTGTTTGAATCACCATCCCTGCAATCAACCAATCACTCATCCTGTGGCATTTACAGCACATCTCATTCCCCTGTTCCTTAAGGACAATTGATTTTCCTGATTCCATTAGCATAACGGCAAGGAAAATGACTGCAGTGCAATATTTCTGGAAACTTCCAACAAGTATGCTGTGTGCTGGAGTGTGACCATAATAATAAGCTACCTAGCTAGCAACTGCGTGTGCTGCTGCTGCTGCTGCTATGGTATCGCATCCAAGGGAAAAGGACACAGACTAAGCAATTTTGGGTTCATGCACAGAGGAAAAAAAAACGTTTTCACAGAATATAAACCAAAAACTCACTTAAGCAAATAAACATAATTTCAAGGCGGGCTGATCGGTAGGCAACATCTAGCAGGCCTTGAGCATTATTGTGTTATGGTTAATAATTCCATTTTCTGAAACATTAGTAATACTTCTGCATTCCTCGATGGCTTTTATACTCCTGTTTCAGTTTAGGTTTAAAACAGAAGAAAATGAAACTTTAATACCAGAGTTTTGTTATAAATATACAAGAAGAATGCATCAGTGGATTCCCCAAAGAATTTACAACCATTCACAGCATTACACAGTCATCAGCACTAAGCAGGGGTCTCCACATTTTTCAGTTTTCTCTGTAAGTTCAATGATAATAACCACACTAGCTTAAATTATTCAAGATGATGAAACTTTATTGGTGAACATGCACTGCCTAAATTTAAAACTGTACATTATTATCTTCCCTTGTGAATGTATTTTAAGGATGTGTTAAGCTTTTTGAAGTGTAATTCAGAGACTACTGTATCTCAAACAACATAAAATACTTTTCATCTTGTGAAGGATCCTTTAGACTTCTAAGGTCCTATCTGTTGTACATTTTTAAGTCCCTTTATAGTTTCAAACCCAGTGGGTTACGCATGTTAAATTCAATCCCTAAATTGAATTCAAAGTTGATATGAGCCTGCCTGCAGAACTAAGGAAAGTCTTTCTATTATAAGAACCAAAAGTCAATATTTTTAACCCCTCATTGACATGGTTTTTTTCTTTATCCCTAGAAATGCTCCAGTATTCCTCACAAAAAGCTAAAAAAAAAAAATAAGAAAAATTTAATTTCAATTGCATCCTATGACAGGACTACAATCCTGGCCCAGATTCTTACAAGAATTTATACTGTTGTGGGTTTTTACTATTATTATTTTACATCCTATAATCTTTATTCATAAATATGGATCTTTTCTTCCTAAACGTGTTAAAGACACAGGACTATTACAGACAACTTAGAAACTTACATTTAAAAAAAAAAATTATAATAGATACAAACAGAAGAAAATTAAGAGTTACATTGCAACATCTCAGTGTGAAAGACCAGAGGTTCACCAGGATCAGACACAAGCAACCCATAGCCCCACCTCAGGTCTTGGTAGAACTAAAAATTCATAGCGAGGACAAATACCCAACGTGTCTCCTCTGTAAATCATGATCAAATCAAAGTGACCTACAGAAATGCTGCCTTCTGCACAAAGGCCCCCCATTAACCAAGTGCCAGAGAGGGTGCCCCTATTTGGGTACCCCATAGAATATGTCAGGGACCCTCAGGGACAGGTCTGGGACAAACGGGAAAGGGATCTGGCAGAGCCCATGTCTTGGGACTGCTCCCTTGTCCCTGTGCTACTGATGGCAGCTGGTTCTGAATGGAGTGAAATCTTGTGGCTGCTTCAGTCGCTGCCCAAAACTCCCACAAATCCAGTTTGGGCAGACCAATGTGCCCCTGGAGCTCTGCATGCTGCACCCAGTGTTTGCTGCTTCACCAGCTTCCACCCTCTGATTAATAGCACAGGCAAAGCAAGCACAACTTTGGATACACTCGAAACAATTAGCTTTCAGGAAAAGCTTTTGTCATCAATTCTGTCTATCTTACAAAGTTAGAAATTCCCTTGATATGCTGCCCATGTCACTATGCTAAATAATAGCAACTATTCTTAATTAAAAATGATCACTGGGTGTAGCTTTCCATCTTCATGGCCGTCTACAAAGAATCACAGTACAGGGATCACAATGATAGAAAGGACTAAGCCCAAATCTGTCTAAACTCTTCTCTTACATAAAAAGTCAGTGTCTCCAAAAACCAAAGGTTTAGTTTGATTGTTTGCAGCATCTAATTTTGCCCACACAGATTAGCCCATTTTGGCCCTGGGTATATGGTTTTAGTTTCTCTTGTTCACATCTCAGCCCAGCGTTTTACATATTGCTTAATGTCTGCCAGGAACCAAAGCATTTTGCAAGCTGAATGCAAATGTCAAATAACCTTTTCAACAGAAATAAAATGGTCTGAGGCAGGTTGCGGGCTCCTGCTCTGGCAGATCCAAGTTTACACCCCTAGCTGAAAAAATACTTAATGTGCAGATTTAGACAAATGGCATAGCTTCTTTCTGCCTCCATTTTCTCATCTACATAACGAGGATAAGGAGAGACCATTGCTTTGGAGAAGTCTTATCAGATTAGCTGATATTTGGGCAGCAGTGTGACACCGTGGTCCATCTCACCACTGAAACAGCCATTCCAGAGTCTGCTTAACAGAGAACAGCAAAATGCCTACTTGATATAAAAAGAAAATGAAAAACATGTGATTTGAATCTCTGTCACCCACTGTCATCTTACCCCACAAAAATATCTCCAGCTCATGGGTATCAATACCATGCAATGCTCCCAGTTACTGTCAGTCCAGGCCTTTCCTGGATGTATTCTGCAATTACAGTGGGTGAGGCCAGCCCCACAGCCAGGATAAAGAGGCATCATTTGCTACAGGAGGACTGTCATGGAGAATGGAATTGGCACAGCTCCTCCCTTAAAGCAGATTTCTCCTCCTAAAGAGGATGAGGAGGCTCACGTGCACTTGTTGGTCAGCACCTGAGATCAGAGCCACAAGCAGATTCACTGGTTTAAAATTTAGACCTCCCAAACAAAAATTATATTGCAAGTAGAAGCAGGCCAATACAAAGAGGAAAGATTATTTTGTGGGGTTTTATGGTTGGTCAGGAACTCATCTTTATAGCTCCTCTGAAAAACAGCACTATCAGCAAAGACACCCTACAGTGTGAGGGCATCAGCTCTAAACTAACTCAGAGGGAAATGCAAATCTATTAAGTCAACACCAGTTGTCTCTGACCTATTTAGTCTTTATCTGCCCACAAGCTTATTCTGATTTACTTAAAGCAGTTTATCCAGGATGAGCTAAGCCCCTGTTACTAATTGGTGAGCATCTTGTTTCACGTTGGCCTAAATGTCTTAAACTCAGCTAAAAAACTCTAGTTTAGAAAGATCAAAGTGTCTACACAGCTATCCACATTGCTTTAACTAAGGTCTTTTTAAATTGAATCTTAAATTAGCCTGCATTAATTGAATCCTTTTAATTAAGGTGCATACTTGAGCCCAAGATAGTGCCTATTTGCGTGCTGACCAAAGACCTGGTTAACCGGCACGATGCAAAGAAAATCCACTGGGCAAAAGACACCTCACATCCCAAATGCTTCTTTTCTGTTTTGCTTCCAGGCATCAGAACCATAAAGCCTCCAGGTCCACTGAAGTGTGCTGAACCTTGATCCTAGAAGTGCTGTCACACAGAGTGAAAATGAGGTACATGAGAGCATGAATAATATATATCACGTTGCACTACATAGCTCCTTGGCATGCAAATGTCAAGAACTGGATCGTCAGCACAATATTCAGTCCAGTTCACAGGCTGAATATAGTATTAGGTGCTGTTGTTTACTTTTTAAACTCAATATCAAAAATGTCCCTCAGGCAAGCTAACAGTTTAGGCCAAAATAGTAAGAAATGCCCACAACTTCAGGAGCCAAACCAGGGTCAGTCTCAGTTGGGTCAAGGGACCCTGGCTCTGGTATAAAGCCCTCTGTCTCACCAAGACTGATGTCGAGCACACAACTAGATTTACGTCTTTATTTCTGACTCCTTCCTCCTGTTTCCCAAAGCTGCAGCTAACAGCTCCTCAAACCTCAGCACTGGCTTTTCTGCTACAAACCAGACAGTTGGAGATCCTTGCAAATCCCTCAGCACCTGCATTCCTGCCCACATAACGGCCTGAGTGGGGGCAGGGGGAATAAACATCAGAGTGGAAATTTTCAGGAAAAAAATGTGCGAGACAGATCAGGAGAGATTCCACATTTTTACTGTCGCTTGTTTCTCTGATCTGATTTCTTCCAATTCCCAGCATGTCTTGTTCGTCATCCCAGCTCCCCCTATAACCATTACTTATTCCGTGCTCACATGAGCACTTCCAGCTTGCAGGGAAAACTGACATTAGAGGCAAACAATATTAAGCCTCACACTATGAGAAAACCCAAACCATACAGCTAGACAAGCTGCAACATGACAGAGGAAGGAAAAAGGAGCCACATCTTAGCCCTTGACCCCTGTGAGATAATGCTACCTTTGGCTGAGAGAAAAGGTCTTTTCTCTTTATGTCACCTCTCAGTCACTCTGTGAATAGCTGTTTATATTTCTTCTTTCCTTGGACATGACCTTAAAAATCAGGTTCATATGCACAATGTTGGTCTGCAGCTCCAGCATTTACCACCTCCTGTCAGCTGTAGAACCTGATTCCATACTCAGGGAGAAATTCTGCCTGCTCCCCTGAGAGCACCAAGGGAATCCAGAGAGCAGTGCAAGTGGGGGACCCTTGTACATGTGGGACATGATTTAAAATAGAGCAGGGCAAACTCGGCAGACTCCATCCCTGCCCCATGTGACAGCAGGGCTTGTAAGGTCACTGTAGAAAGAGGGGGACCAGAAGAGACACTCTTAAGGTGACCTAGAGTCTATCGCTTTCAGCCTTGACTTAGGAAAAACTTCTCTCTTTAGAAGGAAGTGTCTATCCCTGGAGAATAGACACAGTCTTCAAGACAAGGCCTCCTGTTTTCCATTTGTAATGTGCCTTTTAACAGTGTTAAATTGCTCTGCACATTAGTGAGGTGGATAATTAATAAATAATAATAATAATTACTTGATGCCAGTTCCATCTGGCATCCGCCAGAGAGCTTAGCCCTCAGTGTGGCTTGGTAATGCTTTCAGCACTTACCAGTCAGACACCATCAGGCCACTCCAGGGCTGGTGCTTAGAGACAGTCTGGGCAGCACAGGGGAGGGGTTTGTTGGTCAGAAGGCTGCTAGATTTATTTAGTATCATATAACAGCCCTTAGAAAAAAACCTTCTTCCTTTCACTTAACTCCCTGCCAAGAAATTACTTGGGGGAATGGGAAAATGCTCTTTTAAAGGCTATTAAGTGTTATTGTTAAAAGAAAAAGGTGCCCATAATGTAATGCCTTCCCCACAGCAGTTCTTTCCTCTCCCCAAAACAGCATCTCAGTGTTCTGTTTGTTTTGCGCTACGAAACTGAAGTTGACACTGTGGCTCCTGATGAATTGGTTCTTGATGTCATTGTCAATGCTAATAGTTCTCCAAAAGGAGACTATTTGGTTTTATAATTGCAGCAGCAGTAGCTACATTCAGGGACTCACAAAACAAACAAAAAATATTATTTTATATTTATATTTTCATTACTGGACGATCCTTAAAGTCCCTTCCAACCCAAACCATTCTATGATTATCTCAGAGGAAGGCAACTCCCTTTTTCCTTCAAGCATTTGGGTGAGAAACTTGGTTAAATATCACCAAAGCCCTGTTCATTTATCACTGCATGTGCAAGGAGAGCAATGCCATTACCTCTAGGCAAGGGCTGACCCTGTGAAGATGGAAGTTTCAGGACTGCCCAAGGTCATGAGCATTACAGGCTGCTACAGACCAAAACTTCAAAGCAAACTTCCAGTATTACTTTTAATCACTTTCACCCTCCATCATCACGTCTGAGGAAATCTGAGCCTGATCCGAGGCTTGCATTCCTGACCAAATCTATTAAGTAAACTGTATATCAAGGAGATTATTTAAGCTTCTACAGCACTGCTAAGCTCACCAGTAAGAGAGCAAGCCTGGAATTTGTAACTTTTGGCAGTCTTTGGCACTTGATATGCATGTGCATAAGCATGCAAATAGTACACAAAGGCTGGAGAGGTTTTTCCCTTCCCAGCCCCAGGTCTGAGTGCCTATCCCACAGCAATTGGTGAGCTGGCACCCGCTCCAACACTTGACTCAGACTGGACCTGAATTTATTACACTGGTTTTAAGCAGACCAGAAACTAGAGCAAAACAAACAAACAAAACCCAAACAAACAAACAAAAAAACCCAGGAGGCCCTATTTTCACATCCTTGGCATTGATTTGACAACAGGCAGGTCATTTTTAGCCCTGGTGTTGCTGTCTTACTGGCAGAAAAGTAAGAAGGAACTTATTTTTCAATTTCTTTCGGTTTCAGAAGCCTAGCAATGTTGAAGTCGGCACTTGCTATACATACAGCCCCCAGGTGACATCACAGCTTTGAGGTTCAATGTGGAACGTGAAGCTATTAGGGTGGGAGGGGAAGAGGGAAGCAGTAATTTTAAAAATCAGACTGACAGCCAGCATTCTGAATGGCACCCACCAGCAGCTGTCCTGGCTTTGAACTGTAGATGTTTTATTTTCAAAAGTTAGATCAGGAGTATAAACTCCCCATCCCACTTTAAGCTTTTTTAATAAAAATTCAAAGTGAAGAGTTGTGATAGCCCTGAGTAAAAGCAATTGAAAGAGCTACAGTTGGCTACGAATCTTGAGAAAGGAAATTTTCTTGTTAAATTTCCAGCAGCAGTGGAAAGAAAATGAGAAAAGGGAAGGAAAAAAAAAACAGAAAACCTGGAGTGGTCAAAGGGTCAAGAAGAAAAAGAGGGGGACTAGTTCAGTTTGTTGTTGTCAGAGGACAGACATCGTTACCAGCACATTGAGTGCCACTTGGAGATACAGTAGTACTGCCAACATCAGTACACTCAAGACAGCAAATTCTGTCAGCCCTTGCACCCTCCAATTTTTTAATGAATTGTCCCAATTCGACAAGAAATCCACAGAGATAGCCTCTATCAGCATTGCCGTTGGCATGTCAGATAAAAGAAGAAATTCCCGCCCCATCTCAGAAGTCAGTCTTGCTTCGTCCTTTCCCACTCCTCGCAGTGGCTCGTCCAGCACCGAGCAATGTGAGTGATCTGGGCTGGGCACTGCAGATGCCTGTAGGACTGCATGGAATTACACATTCTGGGAGTCATGAAGTGGGAATGTGAAGTTTAAATGGACCTAATATCTTCACTGTGAAATACTGTATGCTAAAAAAAGAGAAATAATGAAACCCTAGGGTTATCCCTGTAACAACTCCTATTTTTTATTTGAAAAACTTAATCAGGAATTCTTATTACTCCCAAATAGTGTTTTAAAATAAAAACCAATCCCTTCCATCCTGCCTTGGGCATACAGTGCTGAACCTTGCAGATGGAAGTCACTCTTGCAGACAGTGCTTCCTAATCCTGCCAGGAGTTGGAGTGGGGACAAGGAAATCTTCAGGGTAAAATAAAGGGAGCAGAGGTCCTGTAGGACAAGAAGATGATGAATTCCAAGGGAGCAAGAAGAGCAAAGCATTAGAGGAAGAGATTCTGAGGTAAGGAAGCAGAACAGCAGTGGAGGGAAAAGCCTTATGGGAAAACAGAGTAGCAAGAGAGGTGAGGCATAGCAGAGGAGAGCACAGAGTGGCAGAGCCACAGGGCCAAATCTGTAGATAGCTTTTGGAATCCTGGAACCAAAATTGCAGGAAAAGGAGAATAATATAAATGCAGTGAATCGGAGGTGACATTCTATCTAATAAATTATAAAATGAAGTTTACAATCAGGAACACTTTCTAAGACAGCCTTTTCCACAAGTCAGAGCTGCAGAACTGTCACAAATTACTTCAGATACTCCTTGTGGTGCTGAGTCACAGTCTACTCTGTCTAGGTATCCTTCAGTGTCTTTGTATAATATTGAACAGGTTCTTGTACTATGTCCACCGAAAGTTAGAGCTAAATTGAGCAGCTAGTCCTGGATCAGAGCAGGAAAATTTTCTATTTTCATCTACCCAATTTTCCAAAACTTTACTCTTTAGAGCTGCTGTTTTCTAAGGTTGGGAAACTTCAGTAAAAATGATTTAAGTTCTTCTATGAAAAGGCATAAAGAAATGTATGTATCTACAAGAAGAAAAAAAATTCCAGCCTTTAGGGGTTCTTTAAACAGATGTGGAACCAAGCTAACCACCAAAGAAAGATGAATTCTGAACTGAAAATTGACTTTGCTGGTTCCCCATGGAGCCCAGATCATGAGTTTTGACACTCTTGGTTCCCACTCTGACTTGACTCTAAGTCAAAGATTATATGTGCAGTCATCTTTTGACCTTGTATTTTTGTCCAGTGTTAAACAATGAGTTCCAAAGATCAATTCTGTCCCTGTACCATATGTACAATTACATAAATGGTTATCTATCTAGATACAGATCTAGACAGGAAGCTAAGGCAGACACCAGCACAGAGATTATAGATAATCACTGTTCATTTACTGGTCCCTACCCCCCACAGAACTGTGTAAGTTAATGAGCTCTGAAATATGAGTTTCAAAAAAACTTTCATTTCAATAATATTCTACACCCTCAGGCTCCTATTAAACTTTTTTTGCAACAATAACACCATTCAAACTAACATTCATATGTGAATTACAGTGATACTGCACCCCATGAAAACGGAGAGAAAATGAAATAGAAAAGAAAGCACAGTGTTCAGTCTGCCAGCTATCTTAGCCACATTCAAATTAATCAGCAACAGCTCCCAAGGACAGGTGAATGGCCCCCAATAAAACCAGAAACTGCCCAGCCTTCCACAGTATACTTGAAAGGAGCAGCTGGAAAGCAGAAAGATCACAAGATTTATTTCTCATAATTTCTGCCCTGCTCAAAGTGCAGCAAGCACCAGCCTTCTTGAGGAACTTTCTATCAGATTATTGGTATCATCACTCTCCTAAAGAGGTACACACACACTCCACACTGCTCATCATCAGAATTTGCACCAGCAATTCCAGAGTTAGCCTTGCCCCAAAGCCTTTGCGTGACCCACACAGTGGAGACTCATTCACCAAACTGTGCTGTTTCCAGCTTCACCCTCACTTGCAGTGAAGCAGCTCCAGAGTTGCTACAAACACTGTGCAGAGATCTCCCCCAGGAAATCCCACGCATAAGATTTGCAGAAAGATCTGACTCACAAATTTATGCCCAATACAGATGGGTGAAACTTGCCCTCCCAGCTCAAGCAGGGTCTGGTTTTGAAGTCCTCTAGCAACCTGAACAAGTAGGCTAACACTTCATGAAATTCCAAAAGCTCAGTGGCAATCAGTCAGAAGAGAGTGGTAGGCACTTCTGCGATTCTGGTTAGGCAGCTACTGACACCAACACCATTCAGAATGTGGCTGTAGAGCTCTTTAGGAAACCTGCCTTTCATGTTTTGTACATCATTCCTGTGCACACTGATTTGGATGCCTATCCAGGAAAGCTACAATCCAACAATATGAGCTTCATGAGTAAAGAAGGCCAAACCCACGACACAAGACCCTTACATACATCAGCCCCACAAAATTTGAATTCCGATCCCAGTCCAAATATAATCTGAATTCACCTCTACACATCAACATCTGTGCTGGAACTTTTGCTGAAGCCTTGCCATAATGCTGTAAGAAGAATCCAAGATTTCCAAAAGTGATAAGGGTAAGCCAAGATCACAGACAGAACTGAGATCTGGCCTCTAATTTTTTCCTTGAATTTTAAACCTTCAGGTTACAGGTCTGTTTTGCCTTTGAGCCAGTAAGGAGTTCTGTGTGGTGACAGGAATTTGAGATGTCTAGTGCTCATCATAGGACCTGGATACTTCTTTCCTATTTTCATTATTTGCCCTTGGATCTCTCTGATTCATAGAATAAAGTAAATGAAACTGAAGAGAGTTTTTTAAAGGCCCTGTTATTTCTGTCTCAGCTAATTGTGTAATCCAGTTCTGTGCAATAACAATCACATACGTTTTCTGTACGAGGTTCAGCCTTATACACAAAACCTTTTCAACACAGATCTTTTAATATCCCTGTGCCTACACAATTCCAGTGCAATCCAACAGAGTGGGCTGGCCAACTCACAACTGGTGGCTGTTGATTTTTTTGTTTGTTTATTTGCAGATCATCAAGAGCATGTGAAGAGTGGGTATGTGTGAAAAGAACTGCAGACTGAGCAGCTTAAAATTGGATTGCTTGAGCAAAAAAACACTCTTTTCTTGTTCAAAATTGTTCAGGACTGAATCCTGACCTCAAGGTAAAGCAGAGAAAACTGAATTTGAAAAGGATGGAATCTTCAACTATTTGAAAAAAGGAGCAGCTTCTATTTATAGGAGCAGGTCCTTCTCTTCCAAGGCAAAGGACACCAGAAACATCGTTCTGCACTGCAGCCCTATAGCTGTTGGCGTAACCTTTGTATCCGCACTGTCTGCAATCAGTCTGATCACCACTGTCTACATGTCTTGCCCACCCTATTTCAGAAGTTGTGGTACGCACTGTACAGAGAATTATCTCTCAAGTCGACAGCCCCATGCAGCTGATCTTGTCTGGTTCTGCTGGCTTCTGCAAATCCAGGGATTTGAAAGCCTCTCTTCTAATGCTTACCTAGAATAATGGGTGGTCAGAGAAGCACTGTGGCTTGGAGAGAAAAACATAAGATGTTAAGTGCTCTTTCTTCCCAGCAAGGCCTGTATTAGCTTTGCAGTGAATAATAATTGTGGTATCCCAGATCAATTACAAGCAAAGGATCTCAAAACTGAAGCAAGAGGGCATTTTTGGATAAGAAGTCGTGACCAGCCTCAGTGGGCTTCACCTCCATTGGCAGGTGACACAGCATGGAGAGCCCCCTGGGCACAGGGTACAAACTCTGAGCATCTCCTTTCCTGAGGTAGCAGAGCAATCCAGAGGCTCAGGAGGAAGAGCTGGAGAGCTCAGAAAACCGGCAGTTTCCATCCAGCCTTGAAGCTCGGCTGTCTCCGGGCAGCCGCTCCGGTGACGTGGGGTGAACCCAGGCCCACAGAGCCACAGCAAGCAAGGTCAGGCTGTCCCCCACATGTCCAGCCAGTCCTGGTGATTCCTTAGGATTTTAGCTTTTATATTTTCATATATTGGTAATCCTGCAATTCTTTAGTGTATGACTCTGAGCTCCATATAGAGTGTTAGCTACTGCTTTTCTCATTTTGGTCAGACACAGCAATTCCTCTCCAGGCCTGAGAATCAAGGACACCTCACTGTCTCAGGCCCCGAGAAATGGAAACAAAAGTGAGTTGGGGGGGAGCAAACTGGGAGAATGGGACTCCACTGCCTGAAGCTGTAATTGGACAATTAACCTCTGATATACAAATGGACAAAACTTATATCTGTCCAAAAAACGTGTGACTGTATCCATCTTGGGTGTAGTCTCTGTGAGACTCCCGCACTGCCCAAGGTGTGCCCTGTGAAGGCCTTTCCATAAATCCCTGCCCTTTATCCTTCCACTCTGTCCAGCCTCTGCTCCAGGGCAGCCTCTCCAAGGCGTCGCTGGAGCCGGAGCTAAGGCAGTGCAAGTGCAACGATTTACAGCGCGGACAGTGGGTGAGGCTGCAGAGCGGCCCTGGCACAATTAACCGACTGCCGGAGGGACTCCGGCTCAGCGAGAGCACGTTAATCCAGTTCTAAAGTGCAGGAGTGCTCTAACAGAGCTCTTTAATCAGGTTGAGATGACCTATCAGAAAATGGGAGATGACTGTGGATAAATGGTCCATATGCTGAATACCAAGGCATTTAATGAAAAATTTTCCTAATAGAAAAATTTTCCATGCTCAATATTTTTCATTGACTACTTTTTTACAATTTTACCCGTTTAATAACAACTGTCATTAAGTTATTTTCTATGTAATATCAACTGGAAATCATTCATTTCCTGCTCCAAACAGCAATTAATGACAATTATTTTACACAGCACCATGAACTGCTACAGATTTTTCAATTTTCCACTCAGCTTCTCTACATAATTTTGTATTTTTTTAGTTCAGTTTCATATATTGGCAACTATTTGAAACAAGAGGCTGAAGTGGTGGTTTATTCTTTTTTGGCAAAAAAATAATTGAAAAGGCCCAACTATTAAAGCAACAGGAATCTTATTTTAAAAAAAAGAAATAATAAGAAAGATGCATCATTGTCTTGCTGACTTTGATTTTAACTTAGAGACTGTCAATATTCATAACAGAAAATCCAAGGCAGAGCTGTGTTATACTCCAATGGACATATGGAGGGTTTTTATGTTACAAATACAAGTTTCTTACATTGTATTGTTCCTGCGACAAGATGGCAGATTTGAGACCCAGGACTGCTTTCTCTCTTGCTGGTAGTAAATGCTACATCCTGAAGATTTCTTGATTGCCAGGCCAAGGTCAGAGCTTTGATGTGCAGTGGAGACTGGATCCAAGGAGTGATCCCAGAAAGAGTTTATGCTTTCCTTTGACTTAGCACTGGTCTAACATGCTCACGGTTGAAGAAGGACCAGCACCACAATTTCCGGAAAGTTTACTTTTTATCCATGAAATTGATTTCATTGTTACAGGTAATGGAAAGGAACTTCTGGGTTCTGAACACCAACAAATGTTAGGTTTTAATATAATGAAGACATTTTCATTTTTTTATCAACTTTTTTAGAGAAGAAACTTATTTTCCTGGTTTGCCGCAGATGGATTTTGTGAATTCTCTTTCACAGCAGTTAATGCTTCCTTGCACTTTACAATCATTAGGTCTGCCCTGATCTACTGTTGCCTCCTCTAAATCTGCCAGACTTACACCAGGAGCAGAAGAAAATACTCCAGACAATGTCTTATGCAGCAGAGCCTTCAAACTCAACACTTTCTCCTTAATCCTCATATTTCTTGCAGATTTTCACCCTCAGTACCCAAAATAATGGAAAATCCCTCTTCAGAAAGTTTTTCTAGTCAAATGAAATGATAGACCCATATTTTATTCTTGTGGCTGAAGTCCAAAAACACACACACTGTCAATGGTGTTGAATTTAGCATTTTTGTGATAAAGCTCTTTGAGTTCCTTTTCAAATAAACATGTACAGCTTTAAATGAATAAATCATGCAAATACATGTTAATGTATACATAAATTAACACAACATAATAAGGAAAATGAAGAAACAAGATTACAAATTTTCTGCACCTCCAAAATATGAGAGTGATATTTGCTTTAGAAAGAACAAACTCATTTAGAGAAAAAGCTTATATAGATACAAACAAACCCAAATCGCCAATGAAAGCTAATTTTATGTTCAGCAAAGAAGGAAGATGTGCTTCCCACTACAATAGACAAAACCCAATTAGATTAGGCAAACGTAGAAACACGGAAACAAAATTTCACTTAGTAAATAAAATCTCAGAGTTGAATTCTGTTGTCCACTCCATGTTCACAGCCCTCACAAAATGAGTTAGAGATTCTGGGAAACAGCATTTATTGTGTATTAAGAATGGGGGAAGTCAAGAGGAGAATCTGCCTCAAAGATCCAACTTCTCAGATAGGCTTTTCATGAAAAGTATTTATTTTCTTGTTCCTGACTTATTATTTCAGTTTCTCTTTTTCAGCTTTGAATGTCTTTAAATTAAGACCAAAAAAATAGCATTTGGAGAATACTGCTCACAAAACACCACCTCAACATGAGTGCTCCATACGTACGTCCTCTGCAATGGGATGAATTTTTCCAAGTATTCCCCCTTTGCCTGACCCTGTTCCCAGGACACATTTCAATGGATGCAGAATTATACATTGCTGAGTGTTTTTTAAATTTCTGCACAGTCCTGGTTTCTGTTATCATTCTTACAGCTGCTGTTATTACTAGAGGTGTCATAAATCTGTGGTTTGTGAGGTTCCAAAGAACTTCTCTCCTTGTCTAACAGCCACAGACAGTAGTTTTCTAAGATAAACCCAAACTCCAGAACAACGCTGCCAAGTTTAGAAGAAAAACATCTCCTGATAGATAGCCTACATTGCTGCTTACTGCCACGTATTCGGGGGTTAGTTTATTAATATCAAGTATACTTTGACAAATGATACTCGGTTAGCAAAGACCAGGTTTCTGCTGAATTCTGCTTTCCGTTCACAGGAATCAAACAGTATGATAAAGACACCTCACAGCTCAGAAATGTTCAACAGAAACGTTTGCTTAAATCAGATGTCTTTCACCCTGAGCAACCTTCCTGAGAAGAGCAGAAAATTCAGGCTAAGTCTCCCAGATAGTCATCTGAAGATGGAAGTTTTTATCACAGTCAAGCAGAGTATAAAGTAAGGACACCGATCTGATGCCTCTCATCTGTCTAATGCATTTGCCAGACCCTTATCACTGCACCTGGATGCCACAACCGACTCCATTTACCAGTCAGTTTTGATACACGGGCTCATAAGATGATGCTCCACATTACCACTTTAAATATCGGATTGCTTATCTGGAATGACAGCCCTGTTAGAACCAATTCATTCTTCACAGTGTCCTGGACCTTGGCCCTCTACTTAAGCTGGAGTGAAGCAGAGCAGATTTTTGTTTGCAGTAGCCTTCTGCCCGCTGGTCCTCTGCCCTTCTCAACATGTCAGCCTTTACACAAATGCATATTTTTATTTTAGGATTCAATTCAGCATCCAAATAGAGCACGTGGAAAAATTCTTACTACATGAAATGCTGGTTGCTCAGATTCCGGTCATTTTTCCACACAGTGGTTAAAAAATAAGCACAGCTGAGAACATCCGGCTGCTCTGTCCTCCAAATCATCCAGCTTCCAACCACTTCTTCTGGTGAGTCCAAGGCTAATATTGACATGTCAGAAATGCTCAGATATATTTCTCCTTCAGTATAAAGAATATGTGATTTCCTGACAGACTTCAGTACAGAACTGTCAACAAAAATATCAGTACAATAAAGCTGCAAAGTTAACAACCCATTCTGTGGTTTCTGGAGATGTCAGTAGTTATTATAAATGACTTTCCAGTTAATTACCTGTTTTGAAAATTAAGGAGATTGGGGGTTCACAGCTGCTCCAATAAGTAGCTTCAGTGCCCGCCTCATCCCATTGAGTATGATAAATAATATATTCTCTACCACCCGGACTGCCAGACAGTGGCTGTGTCAAACTCCTCAGAGAGCACACTTTGTCTGCCATGTGTTATAGGCAACATTTATGACAAAAGTAGAAATTAGATGGTGGTTAATCTTGCTTCTCTGTGTCCCATGTGGGGCACAAGCACAGTTGTAGTGTGGCTTGCTGGATGACAGTCAGAAAAAATGATCTCAGCAAATTATGTGTACATCAGGATACAGCACAAAGAATGGGCTTAGGAAATTATTTTTGGTGAATTGGGCAATGAGGTAGTCTCTTAAAAGAGAAACGAGGTGACAGAAGAGCAAATTTTATTTCCCCTTAAAAAAAAAGCGAGCTTTACATTACAGTTAGATCACAGTGAAGAAGAATGAAATCATACTGCTCTGGGGTTTTTAATTTGCTTCTTATTGCTGCTTAGGCTATTTAGCTTGCAGATCATAATAAACTCAGTTATAATGACAGCACCAAAGATGGATCCAGCTTATAAAAATACTACTAAAGCAATAGCGGTAAGTTCTGCATTTTAGTTCCTGTGAAATGCAAAAGGAACAATTCTTATTTCAGTTACATGCTTATAAACAAGGTAAATGTGATAGTCACACTGACAAATTAAAGCAAGTGAGATCAGCCCTGGACTCACATTTAGGCTGTCCTCACACTGTAACAACACAGGACAGGAATCAAAGTTTTGCCTGAAGAGAAACTCTGAGGGAGTCCTCCGTAAGCCTTACCTGCTTCTAAATGAGATTCGATGCAGCTCACGAAGTAACTGAAAGTCAACCCCCAGCTGTGACTTCCCTCTGAACACTTTTTTAAATATATAATTATAGCATGAAGATCATAAGAGGTAGCATAAGTTAACAGAACCATAATTTTCTAAAGGAATTTGTTGGCAAGAGTTACAGATTCCTCACATCAAAGCACAAGGACAGGTAACACTGGTATCACTTCATTCCTCAGCATCTCCTGTCCAACGTACATCACACCAAGAAACAGCACCGCTCATGACTAGCAATGTCATCTTTCATTTAGACTCCTGCTTCCAACAAAACCCTGCATTTGTTTCAAGGAATTGGAAGCTGTGGCTACACTTCGTATTGGAACTGTCCAAACTTCGATGTTTCTGCCCACGGTTGATGCATTTTACTGAAGCAAATAAACACACTGATGGATCTGAACACCACGAGGAGCAGCCTGCACATAACGTGTTCTGTCTAAGACTGAATTAAATGTACAATAATGACTGGTCTGAGAGGTGTTAACTCCTCTTGGGAGTTTCTGAGAACTCCTGAGAATTCTTTTAGGAGAAGCAGAATTTTCACTTCACTTTGATGAATCTTTTATTTCATCCCTGATTTTTAATGAAATGCAGGAACTTTAACTCCTAAAAGTTGATAACAGCTGGCATCCTTTTGCTTTCATGCTTCACATCTTTTCATTCTTAAGAGCCTTGCCAATCTTGTTTTGACCCCTCAACTCTGTATTTCTTTCTGTCTGTTTATGCAGTGACTGGTTTATCACCACGGAAGAATAGTCATATAGGAGATCACTTGCTGTATAATAAACTTAAAACTTAACATTTCTTTCCAGTTCTGTATAGAATACAGTAATTCCCCAAACATTCAGCTTCATATAGGCTAGGCTGGAATAAACAAACCAGCCTCCTGCATTCTCCTCTGAAGATTTTCAAAGGCTCTACAGCACTCGAATCAGGAATCACATTGATTTTCAGTAAATCCTTTCTCCTAATTCCTCTAAAGCGTTTCAGAAAACCCCCTGCAAAAAGCCTCAGAAAACATATGTAGTGCAGTCTCAGGGACATGAAATGGAAGGTGATGTTAAAAAATGTTTATATTTGCTATACCAATAGCATGCTGACATAAATACCCAACATAAATTTCTCTGTGGGAAGATACAGGGCTACAGGGCTATAGCTTTACTAAAATGGCCTGCTCATTATCACGAAATCTATTGATCCATATTCATTAGGTGGAGCTATCTTTGCCTTCACTGGAAAGATCTAGAAATCATATTTTTTTTTCTTTAATTTCACAATACAAGGCCTTCAGCTAGGATGACAATTTTGGTCTGTAAAACCGTAAATATTTGTCTATTCAAAGGCAGCATTTATCTTACAAAGGCACACATAGCAGTTTTGCCTCTGACAAGTTCCTTGTTTATTTATTACTCTAATAACAAATAGACTGTCATCCCTGCTGGGCCTCAAAGATGAACTAAATCTGCTGACACAACTGATTGGGAGCGGCTGCAAATTATTTTATTAAAAACTGTGCAATAGCAGATTCATGGTGGGGAGAGTGTTTAAATCATAATTCTGTTATTGGTCTATATGCTCCATAGTAACAACATTCAAAGAAGCCAGAAACACTTTTGTAACCCTCATGTTTATACTGCAGAGTTTGATTTTCATTTTGTCCAAACAGGAGAGAGGCAGTGAAGGGGAGACAGATTTCTTTTGTGTTGAGTGCTCTGTGTGCACACACACCAAGAGCAAAGCGCAGCATCTTAATTAGATGGGTCCAGAGGCTCCGGCAGACAAGGGAGAGTGACAGTCACTGGACATGCTTGATAGCTCTCTCTAAAGCAGTGCAGAGACTTTCTGGGAAAAGCAAGACAGATCCATACATCTCCAATCTCGTAGAGCTGAGCCAACCAGAACGTGATAGGAAAGGACTAGAAGACGGTGAGGAAAAGATCCTCTGCACAGTGGGGGACAACAGTCCTAAAACACATTATGCCCTAGCAGGTCACCTGCAGTGCTGGCCTTAAGGCCCTTCAGCCTCTTGGATGGAATGGGCACTGGGGAGAAATCACCTGCCTGACAGTGGTATCTGCCTCCAGAACCATGGGCCTGAGGCAGGGCAACCCACCAGAGAGCCACCCAGGGAGCCACTGAGTAGCAACGCCCTCACAATTAGGTAACAGCAACAGTAAAGAGGAAAACTGCCTCTTTTAAACTCTTCTAAAGAATTACCACGTGATAGTTCTATTTAGCAGTAGCATTCACAGACCCTTCAAATGCAGGACACAGATGTTTAAATATATGAACATCAGGTCTTAAGAAAGAGTTTGTGACACTCATTGTCTTGACTGCCTCCCAGGCTTAATGCCTTCTGGGCTCTTACAAAGGTCTCACCTGGAATGAGCTTTTGGAGCACTGGAGATTCAGGAGAGGTGTAAGAGAAAGGCAACAAATTAAAACACATAAAACTAACTCAGCCTTTTTGTACGTCACCTCCTTGTCCCGCAGCTGCCACTGGGCCTCACAAAGCTGTGCTCTAGAATGAAACCTCTCTTCCCACTTCAGTGCCATAGCAGCTGAACAGCATTCCATCTCCTGGTCCATGCAACGAGGTGCATCCCCAGCTGACTGCACACCTCTTCTACCTGGCTTTGTTGGTAGGCCGTCCACACCCTCTGCCACACATTTCTGCCTTCTCTAGTTTGCCAGCTTGGCTACTGTTTCAGCCCAAAAGAGCCAGGCTAGCAGAGATATCACCCACTGAAGTCAAGCCAGGCTGTATGGCAAAGTGAAACATTTGAGACTGCCATTTCTTCAATGAGAAGAGCACATGTGAGGACAGGGTGATTCTTGCACGCCTGGATGGTTCAGAACCTGGACTGGAGGAACAAAATGCCATAAAAAGGCTCCTGTGCTGCTTAGCCCTGGTTGGGAGTGAGGGGGAGAGAGACTTGGAGCACCACACTGAGCCAAGGGTGACTGCCTGACTCATGGCCAGGACATTTCTGTGCAGAACAAGAGTGAAGCAAGGAGAGGATTGTGCATCAAAAGGGTCTTTTCTGATGACAGAGATTTCCTGGCATAAACCATTAACAATCAAGGAGGTGCTTAACAGCACAAATAAACATTAACATCACTGAAAATGTTTTTCTAGTCCAGATGTTTCAGTACTTGCAGAGAACTCAGCTGGGAATCTCTGCATCCTTTAGTCTTTCTTACATGGATCAAGGTACCCGAACTTTATGGTGGACTCTGCTCAGAGAGGAATGAGGTGGGACTGACCTCCTGGGCACCTTCTCCCTCTCCATATTTATTGGCTCCTAAGCTGGACAGGTTCTTACCCTGCACTCTGTACTGTAATAGCTGTTGCAGCCATTTGGTCATGTGGTTTGAGGCATTTCCAAGGAAACCTCTCAGCAATTATTTCTGGAGATGGAAAGCAGTCTTTTAGTATGTCTTACTATCTATTTCACATACTTTATATTATAACAATTTATTCTGCAATGTGATTACATGTTGGCATAGACTCTGATTAGGGCTTTAAACAGGAACTAGCAGCAGTTATGTTGAATATGTTTTTCATCTGATGATGCACAATACCATTGATTGGATGTAGATTATATTCAGCATTAACTCCAGCTATATAAAAATATCACAAAGGAAAGTCTATCTCATGGCACAGAATACTCTTTAATTGCATGGATGCTTAGTACATGTTGTGACTTCTGCTTTTTTAGAAAATCCTGTACACAAGAAAAGTCATGCCTGTAACAGAAACATTAATCCAAGAAATTACCAAGCATTGTTTACTTTTCCTTATAATCTCTGCAGTTTCTTTATTTTCACCCACGCACTGTCATAAACCTAAAGTGATAGGGGAAAAAAATAAAGCTGGATATGTCATTGTCCAAAGATAAAAGTTTAAAGTTCATCATGTCAAGATTCAGAAAATCTATTAACTGTTTCTTGCTGACTGCAGATGCACTGCAAAGCTCTGATAATTTTTTTCTTTTTTTGCTTCATAATACCCCTTGAAACTCATATCTTCACTGCACCTTGTACTTTTGCCATCCTATAGACTCAGAGCATCTTTAACAGATCCGTACCCCTTGGAGATGAGAAATGTCACTAAGTGTCCAATTTATTTGCCCATGATCATGGGGCCTGCAGCAGAACAGAACTGAATGAGGACAGGTCTCTAAGTTACTTTTTTATCCCTGGAAACCTAAATGCTGCTGGCTTTCTAGGGCTGAGGAAGGAGGTTGGGAACAGATATTTCAGACTCCCTGACAGGATTTGATAGGATGTACATGACAAAAAAAGTGAAGAAGCTAACCGTGATATCACTACAAATTCAAGAAAGATTAAGCTGTGCAGAGATTTCCAACTGAGTTCTCTACATAACCAAAAAGGAGGAAAATGCTGAAAAAGGTAAGCATTAAATGGCAGGGTCAGATTCAGTCCTTCCTCGGGACCTTCAAAGACAATGAGGATTTTCAGGTGTGGAATGAAAAAAGTGTAACCATGGTATGTCTTTGGGGAATTATTGTAACAAATTCTATTCTGTTTATTCCTTTATTGGACAATTTATACTTCATTCGTTGGGGTGAAAATGAAGGAGGCAAAAATTTAGAAGGAGAGGTAGGAAAGAATTGATCTGATAGGAACAGGACCAAGGGAGGAGACATAGGGAGCTCCTGGTCAGTTTTTTGAGAAATACAAAGAGGAATTTCGATTTCCACTGCAATTACCAACAGCCAGTGATGAAGCCTCCATTTTCCCTCAGGCCAGGTCTAGGGTAGAAACTTGTACCTGTGCTTTACCATTTGTAATTCCAGCTAAGTCCATGATTTTTTTAAATTTATTTTTTACATTTTTTATTAAGTTAAACTTCTAATATAATCTTGGCTTATGTTGGTACACTTGTAGTTTTGCTAATTTTATTTTGGGCCAGGTGTCCACCAGGAGTGCTTGGTCCCATAGCTCTATCAGCAAACATTTTTACTTCAATTTAGGCCTTACAAGGTTGAGAAGCACAACTTCGGTAGATGGAAAACAGTGATTTTCAATTGTCCTAGAGAATACTCTGATTCATATTATTATCTGCAGGTAGAATCCATTGTGGAGAGTCATAGGAATTAAAAATTGAAATCATTTTAAAGCACCATCCCAACTAAAAAAAAAAATTGAAAAAAAATTTTAAAAAAAAGTTTATGTCTTATGAGAAACTTTCTTTTCATCCTAAGCTCCTGTAACATTCTGGTGATGTTATTTTTGCATTTATAATTAAAATAATTCTCTTCTGAAAATTACATATAGCTGAAAGGCTGAAAGAGAGCAAAATCAAGCCAATAAATGGGTAGAGAGAAGGAAGGAAAAGATTCAGTGATGGTATTGGGAAAAAATTCTATTCATATACTGGAATGTACAAGCAAGCTGGAGTTTAAGCAAAGTCCATTTAGGTCATGATTTCTGCAGAGAACATCATTATGAAATGAATATGCAGCAACAGAACAAGAGAAGGAGGGAGCCCAAACCTTCCCCAAACTGTGCCTAATGTATCAGAAAAACTAATGGCTGGTGAACAGTTAGCAGAAAGGAAGACAGCACCTTTTCACACAGAGAAAGTTTAATGCCGAAGCATTAGGGATAAAGGTTTCAATATTCATTGGTGGCATTGTGTCCACTCATAGCTACATGGTCAATGGACCAGAAGGGAATATTTCATTGAGTTTTAACACGGGCAAAGAAAAGCCTTTAAAATTTTTAGATGAATCTCATCCAAGGTAATAAAAAAGCAAAAATATGGTGGAAGAACAGAAGACCTTGATGTACCCATCAAGAATAGCTCGAGTGGGTTATTATGAATAGAGTTCTGCAAGGATTTTAACCACCATAAAGACAGAAAGCATGGATAGGCAATTGCAGAAATGCACAGACACTACGAGGATGATATTAGTAAGACAAGGACGAAAGAGACTGATATAATACACACCCCAGAAAAAATAGAAGTACCATCAAAACAACATGAGCATGTGCATTTACTCTGTTGTTACAAGCCCTTGTTTAGAGGCTGAAAGCTGCCAGTTCCCTGACAGCAGAATGCATTGCTAATCATAGAGCAGGCTACGTTGGCAGGTTTTCAAATGCGAGTGAAAGTATTTATCTGCAGAAGAAAGAAGGTCAAAAGTCAGTGAATTCTTTGCATACTTTAGTTCTTCAGATGTTTGTACATTTTATTTTTCCTATTTGAACTGTAATGAGCACCAAACTACACAAAGACCACCTTTAAGAATAATCTTCAATACTGCACTGACCCACAATTTCTTATAAAATTCTTTCTTTATATTTTCCATATTCAGAGCAGAACTGATCACCAAAGACCATATGATCTCTCTACTTCTTATAGTCACATCACTCGAAGGAAGCAATTTTTTCTCCTAATAAAAGCCTGTCTAACAACTCTGGGTACAATATATCACCTTATTACTTATATATCATGCCTGATACAATAGTGTCTTGGGGCCCTGTTCATGATGGCCCTAATCATCCACTGTGACAAGCAGACTTCTGTTTGGACTTGGATTTATTGTTGTCCTTTGTTGGCTACCTGAAGATTCAGTTGTCCTCCTCTTTAAGTAAGGGGCTCTACAGATGCTCGGTACTGGAGCAGAGAGTTGGAGCCATTGTTCCTTGACACCTTCTCTTGATTTTTCAGCTACAGACCTCTTGAATTTCATCATATTGATTTTCTACTTGCTCTTTCCTGATCCTCAGGAGAAGTTTCTTCAACTGACCACATGATAAACACTGTATTAAATACTCTGGATAATTCATAAGCAAAATTTTAGTGTCTATCACATGTCTTGAGGCTGTATCTACATATACCACAAAGAAGCATCAGTCCACAGATGATGAAGGGAGACACACATGGCTAAATACATACCCTATAGTGCATATAGTCAGGAAAATAATCTCTGTGACAGGATACAAGAATTCAGACATAATTAATACCATTTCACAAATGTACAGGTTACATTGAATTAGAGAGACATACCAGACTCAGAAGAATTTTAGAAAGCTGCAAGAGAAAACAGTCTGATGTGTGAATTAATTATCTGACCTCTGCTTCGAATATGTCATATCTCTGTCATTTCATTTTATTAAAAGACTGTATAATCATGAACATAATCATAAATGCAATGTTTAAGGAAAATCTGATTTGGACCTTTGTACTTGGGTCACATGTAATGTAATTCAGTTTTACTCTCTTCTTAATGTGATTCATATACAGAACTGCTACACAAAAATATAAAACATAAAGAAAAAAACCTCTCTTCCAAAGAAATAGTAACTTTTCAACCAAAACATTTAAAACAAAATGGGTAAGGTCACTAATCCCATCACAATACCACGTTACCTAATTGGACACAGAAATTCTGACATTTTGTAGGACTAGACTGTAGCATGCATGACAAAATCACATCACTCTGATGGCAATACTGGAGGCATAAGCCTTTTTTCAAAATTAATTAATTCTTTTTACTGAAATACATTTGAAAACATGTCCTTGGCCCACTACAATAGCCATATAAGAAAAGCCTTGGAAGTAACTCTGACTTTGTTGTTGACTTTTGCTGTACTTTGCTGATGGAATATCATTGCCCTGTGTGTACTCAGATGATCATTCATGCTCATTTGTGATCAGTTAAAGTATCTTCACCATTTCAATGCAATAAATATCAGCCTATGTTGCACAAGTCAGCAGGGATTGTTAGGAATATATTAGTCTGAATGAATGAGACTATTATTAATAACAGGATTTAGTACTAATCATTCTTCTCTCCTTACTTGCAGGACTGCTTCTTCCAATTTTTTTCATTTTGAGACATTGCTTATATAAATTTTGTTTGTGCTTGTCTTTCAAACATTTGCATTGCAATCTGAAAACAGTTATTCTCTTTACTCAGTATTTGATATTTACAGCCACACTTCACAAAGCTTTTGTTAAAGATCTCCTGCAACTATTACAAGTCTGTAGGAGCACATTGTTTATGAACTTGAAATAATAGAGACACACCAGGGTGGTTTCCTTTTAGACAGCATATGGCACCTACCTGGATATACTGCAGTGCTATGGCTCATTTGCTACAATTAATAGAGCTAGCCAATATAAAGAAAGGGCAATTGGCAAAAAAATATGTCTTTTAAGGTTTTTCTCAAAACTGGATTGAAATGAAGATTTGAGACTTTCAAAAAAATTGCATTTTGAAAGACTGAAACATACCATTTCTCAGATTGACCGGGAAACAACCATAGGAACCAGCAACATGAAAGGGACAAGAATAGCCCTTGGTCCTGTTCAGTCTCATTCTGCTCAGTGTGTTCATAACCCTCTGCTTTGGGAGAGGTTGTCTGGGCTCAATTCGCTTGGCCCAAAGTGAAATTCAAGGTGAACCGATCATTATGAAAAAGCTGCCCTGCAACTGCACACTGGGAGCACCTCAAAGGACTCCAGGCCCCAACCTGCAGGTCCCACCTGGCGAGGCTGCCTTCCCAAGGAGAGTTTTCACACTCCCTGTTTCAGATGATGTTGCAGGAGGACACCTGGAAGCCCTGGAAGGCTGTGCTAGAGCTGCAAGCCCTGCGAACACCCCAACCTTGCAGCAGCCCCACTTAGATCAACCCCAGTGTGGATTGCTCAGCTCAACCCCACAAGCTGTAGCCATAGTATTTCCAGTGTGTGGCTCTAGGACAAGTTAAAAATTAAAGCACAGTTCTAGAGCCTTGGAAAACTTGTTCTGCACAAAGGAGTCCTTGAACTTTAAGAGACAAGGTCTGAGCAGCAGCATTCACAGCTTCAGAGCGGCAAGCCTGGCGCTGCAGATCCTGAAAGCACATTTGGATGTGCGCAGCCCACTCTTCCTGTATCAAATACAAAGTCCTTCCATTAGCCATGGATACTGGGACACCCCACCTGAGAGCTGCCCTGAGAATGGCAGGGAATTTTCAGCCCCTCTCTTTTTGCAGCTCATGAAAGGCACCTCATTGTTCAGGCAGCAAACATGAGGCCCCAGCCCTCTGTGAGTAAACGCTTTCAAAATAGGGAACTAAATGCCTACTTTAAGACTCGAATGTTTCAAACATCATGGTGAAAAATTGAAGCAACATTACTTCCTGCAGAGGTGAGACAGAAATAAATCAGAGGAATAATTTACTTCAAAGGTCTCTGTGTTTACCTCTCCCTGTCTCCTAACTGGGACACCAATCTTACTGACTGAAACTAAGAATGTAGTCCAGGGAAAAATGTCCACAAAATGCTCGAAATAGCCCAAATTAATGTAAAGTCTGATGGGTTTAGAATTGGCTCTGACAGTTTTGTATTACATGACAGCGTTAGGTGTTAATTTTCATTTTTGTTTGCATTTCTTGTCACAGTTAGGACCAAATTCTCCCTAAGCCAGAGCTGCCTTAGCAGCTGACTCTGATCTGTTGGAAACCAATGCCAGTTGGTGCTGGACAGAGTGCTCCTCTCTTCCATGAAGAGCCACAGCACTTGCCACAGGCCCAGAGGGCACGTTTTATGCCAGAACCTCTGGACAACCTGTGCCAAGGAGGAGAGAAATCACAATATAGCACTTGGATCTTTGAGATACATTTGGGTAATGGGCTGCACTTGTTCTGTCACTTCCCATTCCTGAGTCCTGTAGTCATTCACACAATCTGCTATATTTTGCCTTACCCAAAAAGCAACAGGCTATTTTGTTATATTTATTTCAGATTAAGAAAGCAATAAATCAAGAGAGTGGCAAAGGTTTTATAAGTGAACGCAAAGTGAATTGCCACGTAAGAGGGAAAGCCAGACAACTCTGAAATGCAATAAAAAGGACTTACAGAGGAGATTGCCTGTTGCTTGTTAAGCACAGCAAATGGTAACAGTTTGCTTTTATCAAAATACATGATTTTTGAACAATGAAATCTGACAGAACCATCCTAAAACATCCAGAAGTGTTCTGCCCAGATTCCCTGCTTATGTCCACTATACACAATTATCGTCTGGCTCTGCAAGACAGAATGTTTAAAGATTAAAAAGTGCAGTGCACAGAAAAATGAGACTTAAGAATGACATCATCAAATACACCACGAAATGAGGCAGAATTACTAAAGGATTCCCTGGAGCAACCACAAGTCCTGCTGAGAACGTTCCTGCTGGGGCTCCCTAATTAATGTACCCATTTTCCACCTGTCACACAGCAAAATTAAACTCACTGCATCTCTGCTTTAATTCTCCACTCAATCAATAATTCGGATAACAGATTCAAAGTTCTGTAGATTCTATGTATTGATCTTCTCCCACCCTCAATTTGCCAGTTGTCTCCACTAACTTTGAGCAGTACGTCACTGAAAGTCCATTTCATTTAAAATGTAATCACTTTGCGGATGCTGAACTGCTTTCCAGTTTTATTAGTCTTCAGAAAACTTTCCCAAAATATGGAGCTGTGTGTAAACACATTGAGTATTGCTTAGAAACAGAAATCAGTGTTCAGTCCATGACTTTTCTTGCAATAAAAATTCGTCTATGCAGATACATAGACAGAAATTCCGTATTTTAACCCCTAACCCTTGCAAAGTTCACCAGAATTAGGCTACAGCTTCAGATACATTTTTCTCTTTTTTTCTCTATGGCAACATCAAACAATTTTTGCTGTTTGGAAAAAGGAAAAGTTTTACTTATAATATTTGAATAGAAAAGGTCTGTAACCAAAAGGCAAATAATAAAAAAAAACCTTACCCTTATTCTGCTGAGGCAGTCTCTATCTTTTGCAACCCTGTAAAGATAGATCTCCAAACCTCATGAGGTTTCACAGTAATTAATGCAAACCATTTAGATCTGATTCTGAAAGCTGAATGGACTAAACAATGGAAGGTAAATTACTTTTTGCTGTTTTACATCTTTTCAATTCCTCGGCAAGGGTCAGAGCTGACACGGGGAAGATTAAATAGCATACAGCACAAAACGACCCTTATCACTGCCTTTCTGGAAAATTTGTTTTCTATGTATGTAAAAGGTATATAATGCTCTTGACTAAGAAGATACATGGGCATCATTACTATGTTTATACCAAGTGAATAGAAATAGATCAGAAGATGCTCAGTTATTGGCAGAGAGATAGCAGAAGAAAGTTATTAAAATACAGGGAAAGTATTGTTAGCAGCATCCAATGCAAGACAGATCCCTGCATTGTTATTCTGAAGATAAAATTCACTGAAAAAAGTTAGAAGAAAAAAGTAAGTTTCTGATAGCAGTAAAGTCAGACAGGAGTAAGGATACCAAACCCACTGCATTGTCTCCTAAAGCTCAGAGTCTGGCTGCAGCAGTGCCACAGTGATGTATTTTCCAGAAGAATCTGTGCCCAGCACAGTGCCTTTTCTACACGTCTATGGTGGGGAAAAGGCTGATACATGAAACCTGGAAAATCTGCTATTTGGTCAGCTCCCTTCCTTTCCCTAGAAAAGGCAAAGAGATTTTTGATCTGTGCAGAAGCTTTGAAGTATTACTAGATAATAATTTTTCCTTGATCTACCAGGTTAGTACACCACCAGCAACCTGTCACCTTGGAAGAAACAAGGGAATAACTTTGATCACTTCTATAAAAAAGGGAGTGGAAGAGAATTAGAAAGGCTTACCAGCCTGGCAAAGCTCTTCCAGCTGGCCTGACTGGCCACTTGTACTCAAGAGCTCATGAATATTAAAAACAAAAAAAAATAGGGATAGCCATACAATCATATTTCATATCAACCATTGATTTGGTTTCTGGCAAGTTAGGAGTTTTCAAATTCAGTATTCCTGTTATCCTAGGCTGCTTAAACCTGTGTTAGAAGTGATCTCAGAGCCCAGATCTCTCAGAGATGAGATCTCAGATTAAAGGTTAGCCTTGGAAATTAATGGTAAACTTGCAGCAGAAGAAGAGATTAGATTTTTATTATATTTTCCATTCTTTAAAAAGGAGGTGGAATATTATTAATTAGCTTCATTTCCTGGAAAAATTCTTGAATTAAATAATCAAATATATTATAAGTGCCTTCAAGATAATAAGGAAATGGGTTACACCCAACAAAGATTTTGTCAGGAAGTCATCTTGCCAAGAAACCATCATTTAGTTGTTAATGAGATAATAGGCTTTGTGGATAAGGGAGGAACAGTTAATATTGTACCTTGAATCTAATAACATTTGCCATGTGATTTTACAAGATAGCCTAACAAAGGCTATCATGAATGAAACTGCTGCAGGTTAGGTACACAACTCTTTGGATTATCATGCTCAAAGAGAAATCACCTCCATCACTTTCCCATAATTAGGCAAGATCACGGCATGGTTTCTGCAAAGGATTTGTCCTAAATGTTGCTAGGCTCAATTCTTTCTGTAATGGCATGATCACAGGACATGTAGCTGTCACCTTTGGATGACAAGAAACTTGGAAAGACTGACAATTTATCAAGAAAACAGAAACAGATTTCATAGTGATTGTGGCAAACTGGAGAAATGTTCAGAAAAATGGGATGAACAATTTGAGATATGCTACCTGTGAATAACCAGCTGTAGATGCATACGCTGTAAAATCACTAAGTAGTTAAGAACTTAAACCCTAATTGAAAAAAAAAAACATTAGAATTTCAAATTATTTGAGCTGAAGATGAATTAGTAGTAACATGCTGTTTCACAAAAGGCAGTCATGGCACAGGAACATAGAGAGTCAGGCCTGTAAAGACCATCCCACAATCGTTCTGCTCTCTCTGCTATACTGTCACCATCTGCTTCACAAAGATGCAGACAGGAATCCACAGCAGAGCCCACTGTGTCACAATATCAGAGAGCAAACTCAAAAATGTGACCAGTTAGAAAAGACAGAAAGAATTCTGGTTCTTTATAAAGAAGAGAGACCTGAGAAGGGGTGCAAGCACTTAAAAGAAATTCCTGTGTAAATAAATAAGTTAATAAATCATGCATCCAGGAAAGGACCGATTTATGCCCCATGTCCTTGAGAAGAGAACAAGACGAACGCAGCTAACGCAGCAAGCAGGAGTCAAGAAAACACACACTGGAGAAAAGGGCAGCACGAAGGACAATGCAGCAAGCCCTGGAATACGGTCCTTAGGGCAGGCTCTGAGTTTGTCCTCTTTAGAAGAAGCTTGACAGAAAGCTGCCAGCAGTGACAGGACGGGCTGAGGGGTGGACTGAACCCATCTCTGACACCCCAGTTGCTCTGAGCTGCACAGCTGCATCTCAGCCAGATGTTCTACAGGCAAGAGAAACACACACACACACATACAAGAGTTATCTCTGCCCAGCACTGGAAAGATGACTGTGCAGATTTTTATGAAATATGTCAGTGGTCTTTCCCAGCCTTGCATGGACACCTGCAAAATTCTGCCTTCCTGACCTGGAGAATGTGTTTTTCCATTGGAATTTCACAGTAAATGAACAATTCCAGCTACAATCTCAATGAGATCATGACAAAAATGGACAGGATCAATGCTTGTAGATACATGGCTATGCACAAATTGTGGGACCTGGGAGCTCTTCTGAGTTCTTCAGTCCAATCCAATGTTTCATTCACCTCCTGACTCAATGCAAACCGGATGGCAAATGCTGTCCCTCACCTTCCACATGTTGCAGTCTCCATGGGGAAGGGATACAGGTGTACAAGCCAGGGAGAAATCTGCTTGCCATCCTAGCACAAGGCTAAACCTGTAGATGGCCAGTACATAACAAATAGCACCTGGCTTTTCAAGCTCAGATCACTCACCAGGATCAGGTTATGATGTTTTTTCAGAAGACTCTGGGTCTGGTTTTCTGATGTACCATTTTGTTGCCATAACCTTGATGCACTGGTTCTCCGCACCCAAGGTCTCAGTGTTTAGCTACAATAAATCTAAATCAGTTGTTCTGTTCTATTCATTTTCTGTGGGTCCAGTGAGAAATGAGCTGGTCTTGAGGAGAACCTATTTCACTGAGCTAAAACAAAAAAACCCCTATCCTGACAGTATTTCTTAGAAATGAGATCAGTAGCAACTGGGGAAGAAGCCCAGCAGAAGTAATGTCTATTCTGCAGCTGGACGGAAGAAAAGGGCATTTCACTTACAAAAATTGTCAGTCATTTACTATTTGAACAGAAAAATCTCATAATATATTAACTATATTTGTAAAGCCTGCAAAGTCACAGTTGCATTGATTTATACCAACAAATGCACTAAGTCATTTATTTAAACACTGTGAGAACACTTTCTTTTAGAAAAAATCCACAGGACTTGACAAATACTTAAAATTCCTTGGTTCCTGTTAAACAACAGACTTATCTTGTGGACCCACTGAAAAATCATAGAATGGGTTGGGTTGGAAGGGACCTTAAAGATCATCTCATTCCAGTCCCCTTCCATGGGCAGGGCCACCTTCCCCTGGACCAGGCTACCCAGGGCCCCATCCAACCTGGCCTTGAACACTTCCACAATGGGGCAGCCACAGCTTCTCAGGGAATCCTGTTCCTGTGTCTCACCACAGCCACGGAGAAGAATTTCTTCCCAACATCTCATCTAAACCCGCCCTCTGACAGTTTAAAGCCACTAAACAAGTGCTACAGTTGGATTCATGCAACCTGCTCTGTGATACCCATTTAACAAGGCTTTTTGGAGAGGTGAATAGAGGAATCCATGGGAGGTCTTAAATCAGTCCTTGACAATACCACGACATTACCTCGGATGTGGCACAGAGCACACTGCAGTAGCATAGGTTTCCCTCAGATCCCACATGTATAAACTCAATACCTATTTGTGCAGGAGCAGCTCACTCTTAGCAGCATCTCTATTAAGACTACAAAGCTTGTTTTGTCCTGATTAGGACATTTTTGTCGTGTAACCATTTATTATTGAATATAAGGATGAAAAAAATGTCACGGTACAAGGGTTTTAGACTGTAGTCTATCCTACAATAATGCAAGGCTCTTGATAAGACATTTTAGTTGCAGACTATATCAAAACAAACCTTGAAAACAATACCTTCAAGCAGTGGTAACAATGAGTTCTTTCTATTTCAATAAAAGCTTTCCATCTCAAGATCCTAAAGAGCTTTTTAAATATTAATCAGGCCTCTAAGCAGCCCTGGAGATGCTAAAATACTGCAGCCAATGATCAATTAAACCACATACAGTTTATCCACTCTATAGATAAGGCATGGCACGAATGCAGAAATACCCAAAGTTGCCCTGCACACAGCCAGATGAGGCTCTCCTGAGTGGATGGGAGCCACTATGGCATCTGAAATATCCTCTTTACAGTGTCCCATGATGACTGTACTATCCAGGCTCGTCCATTTATCCTGGGGATCCAAATCCCTATTAGAGGAGAAGTGACTGCTACTTCTATTTTATCATAGATGAGTGACTGAGGTACAGGGAGATAAATGATTTGCCCAAGGTCACACAAGAGACCTGTAGCAGAGAAATAGGGTATTGCTCAGTATTCCTGGTTTTTCTCAACAGCCCAAATAGTCCTTTCTTTATTTTCCTTTTGTTTTTTACATCCCTTTTTCAGCATAGTCCAGAGGGTACTGAATCAGTCTGAATGACGTGTTATCTGGCAGTGTGGGGATTTATTTTTTGTTACAGTTTTGACACGTGTAATGAGGAAAACATTCTGTACTTGTAGCATTATTTATCCTCTAGCCTTAACTGCAGTGTTCAAAAACTCCCAGTGACTGCACCTTTCAGAGCACAGGCAAGGGTAGCCTGTTATTTGTCAAAGCTCACAAAGGCATTGCTGAGAGTGCAAGCTTTGTTCCTCAGACAGAACGCTCTTCCCCCTTTTATGCTGCAAATTTCTGGGCAATGTCAATACCCGTTTAAGAGGTCTCCCACTCTCTAGGCTCTTTCCGTCATGTGTTGACATCTTCTAGGAATCAGCAGATTTTATGCCTCTATTCAATTCACTTGACCTGCCTCTAAATATGTTCCCGGCATCAGAAAAGCCATTCCCCACACACACATATGATGAAGCCCAGATCAATAGCACAGGATAAAAACAAACAAGCTAACTAAGGCAAGTCTAAAGTCTTAGGAGCTATCCACAGATGCTGCTATCCGGACTGTTCAATATGATGCTCTGAATTGCACACAGCAGGATTTCATTTGCTACAAATAGCTTTGCACCAGCAGCATCTTCAATAATTTTATCATGCAGTGTTCCCTAGATAGACCAATATTTCATTTAATAAACAGCAAATTAAAATAGCAAATGTAGTGAAAGACAAAGAATGAATAGATCTGCTGCAGAGTTTTAAAAGAAACATTGATTTTTTTTTTTTATTTTATTTTTTAGTATTTCTGTAGTTGCTCATAAGGTCACCTTCATGACAATTCCAACAGGGGTTTATCTTGTAGTGCTCACTCTGACATACAGCCTGATGATTTATTATTGCTTAGTTCTTGATACTGTTCACTGCACAATCCAATCTAAGAGAGACACATATTTCTCAATTCAGGGACTTTTTTATTTTATGAAAAATCAGCTTGGTGCTTTGTGGTAAAAACTCGACTTGGCATTTGATCTTAATTTTTTTAAGTATTTCCTTCTATTCTTTGTTTCTCTGCTGTATCTTTGATGTATTCCAGGACCATTTTTGTTTTCTATTCCTTTGCTTTTCTCCTCTCACCCTATTTTTCTGTGGCTACACCCTAAAGGAAAATCTGCCACAGCGGCAGTTTCTTACAGATGCTCTTATCTAGATTTCTGTTTCATACTAGTAGGTGACATGGTGATAGATTTCATAGGTTTCCTCTCCTCATTTGGAAGAAAGAATATAATTATGCAAAGGAGGGTTAGATGGACAGTAGGAATATATCACTATTAACCCACCAGAACACATGCAGATTCACCCTGGTTATGTGCTTAGAGGGGGGGAAAAAAAGCCCTTCATATGCTAGACAAGACTTTTTCCTCTCCTCGCATTAATATCAATTCAAGGGTAAGTCAACAATTCTCATCATGTCATTCCAGTGTCTGTGGTGTTGTGCCATGGTGCTGCTTGAGCTCTGCTTGGCTGCAGAGCTGTCTCCAGTGCTCCCGTAGACTGTCTAAGCCATTTGGAATCATTAGCCCGCATGGACCAGGCTGCCCAGAACTCAGAGACATTCCTTCAAGGCTGCCAGTCATTAGCTGGTACGTTAAGTAGCTAATGGTGCTCTCACAATATCTGCTGCATCATGCAGGTGCAACAGAATAAACATTTTTTCCCACTGGTGCTTTGTCCTAAATCATTAAGGACCCCAATCCTGCAAAGATTTATGTCTGTGAATAAGTTTACTCACATGAGCAATCCTGTTTCAACCCTCTTAAACGCACGCTTGTAGGGTCAGAGTCTTGATGATCAAAATATCAGGTGTTTGGCTAAAAGCTTATGGAAATGCAAAACAGCATCAGAAAACAGCAAAAAAAAACCCGACGACTTTCTGCTCTGTATTTCTTTGTAATGAGAAATATTTGCAGAAGTATCCTTTTCAAGAACAAAGATTAATAGTCACGCCTGCTATCCTATGACCTCATTACTTCCCTGCTAATCGATCAGTATATATATATATGTATGTATATGTGTGTGTATATATATGTATGTTTATATTTTTATTTTTATTTTTATTTTTATTTTTATTTTTATTTTTATTTTTATTTTTATTTTTATTTTTATATACCAAAGCAATATGAATATCCCCCAACTAATTGGCTGCTGGTAAGGGAGATTAACTGAGGCTATGTAAATTATTGAAGCCACAAACTGCTTGTGGAGCCTCCTTGCTGTCCTGGGTGGGGCCGGGGGGATCAGCTGGCTGTCCCCGGTGGGCTGAGCTGGAGCAAGGTTAAGCAAGCACCCCCATCTCGTGTCTGCAGCTATCAGACACCTTTGCTGACTCGCTGGCGCCAAGAAGTCAGGCACCACCCTCCACCCTCGGAGAGGCACAGGAGGTTGCAAATGGTGAATTTAATACCGCAGCAGGAGGTGCCATTTACAGTCCCAAAGGATAAGTCTCCCCCTCTTCTCTTTCATGCTCATATAAACAAATGGAGGCTGATGCAATTTTGAATCCCGTTGGCTTGTTTTGTTTTTAAATATGTAATTTCCTCCTTATTTTAGCATCTAGGCAGGGTAAAATTAAAGGATTTTTGTACACATGACTGATGGTTAAACTGCAATGAGGATTTGTGTTTTATGAATCCATTAAAGCATTGGCAAATACAAGCAAGAAAAGAAAAAACTACCAGTAAAAATACTTATTAGTAATATGCAATTTAAAAGAAAAGGAGATTAAGATGCCTGCACAACCAAGCCTTATACAGAGTATTCTTTATCTTAGTTTAAAAGACAAACAAAATTTACTGCAGAAAAGACTATCAAATATTTGTATAATACTTGCCTGCTTTGCTCCATCTATTGTGACATATTCATTTTTAGAACAATGTCTTTAAAAGGTTAAAAGATTGTAATATTTTCATTTTTTAAAAGTTACATATTACCAGGCACTGTTTGAAAGACTAAAATAATATCAAGTGAAAACCATTGCCTTATCAATTCAATCCACTCCTTTTGGATGTTGCTAGAACAATGCAAGAAAACATCTTTTGTATGATCAAAAATTTTTTTAAAATAATTACAGTCTATATTGGAAAGATGTTTCAAATCAATATTATTACAGAGGGTGTTTGAGATTAATGCATTAATTAATTAATTGGAAAAATGCAAGGCAAGGGAAACACGCAGCTTCTAAAAATAGACATAAAGAACAAAAAATTATTGCATCTGAGGAGAAGACTGACATGTTCTCAGAGGATCCAAGGACCACATCCATTCCTCAGTCCAGCTCCCTACATAACGTGGGCCAGGGGAGTCCACTTAGTGGCTTCTGAGTCATACCTGGTCACGTGAGGTTGGACAATCCCATCACTTTTAGAAGGGCACCAATCTTTCTAATTAGAGAATCTATTTTGTTTCCCGGCAAACTCTTGCAGTCATCTGGTTACTCTCACTGTTGAAATAAATGGGGCAGCGGAGGCGAAAGAGCCTTGGCAGCTGTCAGTGACAGGGTAGATGGCAGAAATGGGAAAGGAGAGAGATCACAGAATACTTCAAATTGGAAGGGACCCATAAGGATCATTGAGTTCAACTCCCAAGAGGCCAAAAATACATCTAGAATTAGTAGACCAGAGGAGTGGGCCAGCACATTAACAGGAAACATCGAGCATTTCCCTTGTCAGCATAAATATCTGAGACATTTCAGAAATGTCACGAAATTACATGGTCCGTGCCAGGCCGCGGGCTCCCGCTCCACGTTGTATTGCAGCACAGCCACCAGCATGGGTGGGGTTGATCAGCTCAGCCTCCAGGATGGCACAGGGCCCCGACGGCAGCTCCTGCAGGAGGCAGAAAATGGGATCGGGCACCGTACGGATAACAGACCCAGGGCTGCGCGCTCCGCACGCAGGCAGGCAAACAGTAAATAATTAACTACTACATCGATTCAAATGAGGACGAAGGGAGAATCTGAGGACACAAGAAATGTTTTGCTCTCCTATCTCGCACACAAACTTCCCAGTGGAGGCGAGGGCAGCGGTGGAGGCACGCAGCCTCCCAGGCAGCCCCGCGCTGCTCCGCGCACGCACCTTGGGCTCAGGCTGCATCCGCAGGCTCCCAGCCAGCTACAGCCTCATTACCTTCACAGCCCCCATCTACACCAAAGCCACGCCAAGCCTTCTCCCTACCCATGAAAGGCAAATTTAACTCTGGGGGTTTTTTTATTTTTTTGTCCACAGTTAAAATGCAAGATTCATCTCTGCTTCCTTATTAGTATAAGGAAAGAAGGCCTGCGTTTGACTGTCTGACACATCACAAAAACATGGAACATTCATTAAAGATTTATGGCAACATCAAACATTCTGCTTTACTTTCAATTTTGTCACATAATCCCAATAAAACAGTGATTTAGCTGTATATGTTAAAGTTATTTGTCAGTGCTGAGTCCTTCCTGTATCACTGCTGACACACAAATACATAAGCCAGTGAAGTCAGCCTCCATGGGGTCTGCCTCTTTTGGGAGCGTTTTAAGGATGCTTCTTCTGCAGGAGTATGTTCAGACTGGGCTCTATATTATTTAAGCTTTCCAGGAAAAAAAAAAAGAAAAAACCCTCTTAAGTAATGCATTAGTGTTATTCTTATCTAGGGAAGGCTTGTGGGACTAAGTGAAAAGATAAAGGAAATAACAGAGACATGTAGCAGTGCTAATGTTAATATTTGATTAGAAATATTCCAAACAAGATGTCAAGACAAATTCAGCTCTCGTTATCAACACACACCCAGCTTGTTGAGGATGAAGTAGTGTGTTCAGAGGTACAGTTTAGAACTTAAATTATTTGAAATTAGTTTGGGTTCATAAAATGAAGATCAAGTTTTAAAAAAACCAAACAAACAAAACAATACCCTAACCCTTCTAATGTAATGCTCAGAATTAATTAGCAGGGACAAGAACTACTGGAATCAAATTCATACCTGTTCTTCTATTATTACATGTTGCTTAATTTAGAACGACACTGTGTGCAACATCAAACCACTTGACTTCGTCTTCCCAAAGCCTTAAATTAAATAATGTAAGTGTCTAAAGTCCTCATACTTAACGCATTTTCAATTCTCTCTTTGACCACAGCTGCCACAGGCATAATCTCCTGAATTCAAGTGGCATGACAGCACTATCCTCTGCTACACCTTTGTCAGTTCACTCCCCCCTTCATACAGTTTCATGTATTCCATTGTTAATTGTAAATGTTTCTATACAGGACTTATCTACTGCAGCAAGGAAGAAAACAATCTAAAAAAACAACCTGCCTCAGGTTGTAAGTCACCGTGATGGTGCCAATATTGTCATTGTCGACAATGACGTGCAAGGAGAAGATGGAGAAAGAAAGGCACACAATTAAGTCTAAGCTGATGGCATGATACCCAGAAGCAATTGTCAGAGAGAGAAACAAGCAGATGGAATTGGATGCAGAGCAGTCAGGAGCAGAGAAATAGAGCTGTGTCTCAGTTGGGTAAGGATAGCAGGTGAAATGATACAACTGGACAACATCATCTGGAGAGAAAGCTGGCAAAATTTCAAAATGGTAAAATAAATAAAACAGAAAAATGGAAAAAAGAGGGAACTAAGGAAGTAAAGAGTTGCTAAGTAGGGATGGGGAAAGCATGGAGTAAGTGCTAAGGGAAGTTGGAATGTTGAGAAGACTTAAGAACTAAGCAGAAATATCAAGAAGGCTGGATATGGCAATCTGGCCAAGAAACCATTGCTTGAGACTTGGTACAAGCCCACCAGAACTCAACCCTGAGCCAGGATGTAACTGCAGAAGAGAAATCCACAGCAGTTCCTGACTGTGCTGTGGCCTTCTCAAAACACACTTTGGTGGGACTTAGGTTACTGGGTATATCAGGATTCACCTGTTCTCTCTGGCTGAACTCCCCCATTATTACATGACTGAAATAATTGTTTTCTGCATGGTAGTTCTGTACAGATTAGGAGGGGAGGCAGTACTGGAGCCAAATAAAGGTATGAGATGTGTGAAAGCATTTCAAGAGAATGGTTAAGGATACATTTCTTGATGATGGGCACAGAAGTCAGCAGCAGCCAGAAATGGGGAAGAGGGGGAAGGAAAGACACACTCAAGGCAGTGGGCAGAAGGGCTGGAGAGAATTGTCAGGAGCATCCAACATGGACAAGGAGCACTGGGGGCTTCGGCCATGTTACTGTGCATCTGTTAGAATTACCTAGGTAGCCCCCTTTTACCATTTCCCCCCCTTTTTATAGATATTTCCTGTGCTCTTTAAGATATCTTTCATAGAAATTATGATTACTGTTATTTCAGGTATCTGCCTCTATTTCAAGATGCCTGCATGCATCTTAGCTCCTCTGTCAAAGGTGTTTCACAGCAGACTTAAGGAAAAAGAAAGAGATTAGAAGTGGGAATCAAAAGCCACCATAACTAATAAAGCTTACTTAATTAGACAGCATACAATTATTTTATGATCCATGATGTTTTCCTGCAATAATTCGGTCACTGGAACAAAGTACATGTTAGATTTTTTTCTTTCCACAAGAAATCGCCTCTTCCATAATGTTTAAAAAGCATTATGACCCAACCAGTAATAGATGAATTTGATGAACATGGGCTTTCAAATACAGCTGCACAGGAATCCATAAACTACAGAATGGTTTGTGATGTATTTACTTCAGCTTGCTTCAAAGCAAGACTAGTCTTTCTTAAAAAAGGAAAAAAAACCCACAACAAAGAACTGACCTTGATTTTGCTGAAGGAAATCATTGACAAGATTTTGTGGGGGAAAAGATAGACTGGTAAAATACAAAATCTTTTTATATAAAGACATGTCAAGTTACATCAAGAATAGTTTTGGACTATGCAACTGTATTTTGTCTCAGGCATTTGCTAAACTTAACAAGCTGAAATAGACAACAGTAGAGTTGTTAAGATTTATTTCTTATTTTCTTCAAAACGTCTGTGTTTGTTTCTGAGCAAGAGGATGATTTTCCCATCCTGAGAAACAGTGAAAGAGACAGTATTTTTCAGTGTAAGCTGGGAGATGGAAATTAATGAAAGATACTTGTAAATCATTCATCAGCCTTGGCAGTGCCAGGCATTTTGCATTTCAATACCTCCATGGTTCTAAGAACAGCATAAGGTCAGTTTATAGACATCAGACTATTTCCCCATCAAATGTATCACGGATTTACCAGGAGAAGGATATTCACCCCTTCCATCTCCTGATTAGGGAAGAGCCGACCATTGTAGCAGTTCTCCTCTGAAGAGTTCCTGGCATGCTGACAGACTTTTTTCCCAGCACTATTGCATCCTAATGAGCAAGACTCCAGCCTGCTCTAAGAGCTGTTTCTCTCGCTTACCACAAGGTTTTGTGCACATGTATGTGACTCTTCTGAGAATAAATTGTGAACACTGTGTTTTCCATGTACAAGTATTTCTTTTTTGAGGCACTGCATCTCCTCATTGAAGACATTCAGCTTCTTCCTAAGGCAGCGGGACAGTGGTTGTCACATTATGTTTCAATCTCAGATGACAGCATATTTTTCAAGTGTCCCTGCATTTACCTCAAAGTTTCCTCTCTCTTGACAAAGTTGCTCCTAAACAAGCCAGAAATTGTGAGCTAGGAGATGATACCTCCTTTCTAAAGCCCTTAGCAGGTCTTTGCTTTTCTCTGATCATTTTTCCTTTTCCTTCTTTCGTAAAACCTCATGCCGCTTGCCAATATCAACATTTAGAAAGTGTAAATTAATTATTTAATTTTTTTAAAAAGCACATCTGTTTCGGTAGAATTACAACAAAAATGTGAAGAAGCAGAAATACTTCTCGTTCAGCTACTAGCACTGTGGTAGGAGTCTGAGGGCTCACTTATCTGAGTTACAGCATATTCCATAAACATGATTGTGCCCTAATGATACCACTGATACCACTGTCCTTTAGCGAAGCCCTGGGGCCACGCAGAGTGTTCAATGCCGTGGACAGCAGCTCATGTTTTGCACGCTGCCTAAGGCCTAAATAGGCCTTTCATATACAGGCCAGATGTTCACTCTTTCTTAGGCCAGCTTAAGGCTAGAACAAACCTTTTCAACCAGGGTTTATCAGAGTTTCTAAATTACATGCTGGGAAGAAATTTAATTGGTTTAATTAAGAAAGTTTATTTCATGGTAATTCAGTTTTGTTATGCTGCAAGACTTAATGTGTCCTCTGATAGGAGTGATTTGTTATAAATATTCATAGCAATCCTCTTCTCATCCAAGCCAAAAAAAATATATATTCAAGTAGAAAGTTGCAAATTAAAAAAAGAGTACTTTCTATATTCTGGAACATGATTGACCAAATCTCCTCACAGTAGAATCTATGCCTATTTAAGTCAGGGTAATTGTCATCTCTCTGTATAAATCACACAGTGCTCACAGATTCTCTCTGTTTCCAACAGAAATGTCAAAGGCAACAAGGTCACATCCTGACTGCTTTTTTCCCCAGGAAGTTTTAGTCATTATTTTTCTTGACCAATTGGTGTGTATTGCTGAGATTTGGGGGTTTGTTTTGGATGTGGTGGGGTTTTTTTCCAAAAGCCATCATAAGAAACAAAACATTTTATGTAATATTCAATACAAATACCATAAAGCTGATTTATTGTGTTTTGAAGTGAGCCCTGCCTGACTGAGAGGCCTGCCAATGCACGCTGCAGAACCACACACCCAGGGGTAGAAAGGCAGTGTACTCTAGAGGCCCTGCTACCTGTGGAGGTCATGACTTCATCCTTCACACTGAACAGACACCATGACTTAGCTAAATATCCAAATTCTCAGACATCAGTCACTACCATAATGGGCCTGCAGGTCAGGCAAGACAACAGGAGGAAAACTGATGTTGATTCAGCTGGGTTCTTCTGAGGCTCAGGCATCCTTCACACTTCTCTCTTTGCCCCTCACCGCCAATCACTACCGCAGTGAGGAGGCTGCAAGGAACGTTCATGCGTTGGATGCAGAGCTCTCCAGCTGCAGAGAAGATCCACACTTCAATAGTGGGTTCACTCTCTCAGCAGCAAATTTAGTGCAGGCAAATGGTGCCCAGGGACGGCGCTGATGTCCCCTGCCCACGTACCCCTGACACCACCACTGCTGCCGAGTTGGTCCCATCACTGAGTCCCCAAACCTACCAAATCACAATGAGGCAACAGCTTGGCCTTGTAAATCAAAATTAGAGGGAAGTCTGCAAGAATATATGTTGGGGAAGATGAAACAGGAAAGCCTTATAAATATGATTGCCTGGCAAAAGAGGCTGAGAATACGGAAACTATAAGTGAGATTGAAATGCAAGCAAGCTTTGAGATACCAAGCCTTAGTTACTGAACAACTGGAACACAATGGTATGGCCGGCAGAAGGTAATCCCCTCTCTGATTGAACAATACCCTCTGCTTGCAGACAGCTCCAAGGGTCAGAGCAGACCCTGCTGGCTTGGCAGCAGGGGTCCAATGAGTAGTTTCTAAAGCTTAAAATGTAACGCAACATGGGAATGTAACAATTCTTATAGGCTGTATGTAAATACTATAGGATTTGTATCTTGTACTAGATTGGTTAGTGGAAATTAGAATATTCAACACAGAAGAAGATTTATTGTATTGTAAACGAGAACCTCGCTCTCTTTTCTCTCTTTTTACTACTTCCACTACTTCTCCTACTTCTTCTTGCCCTTACTGTCTCTTGCTCTTACCTTTGCTTCTCTTGCTCTCTTACTTTTCTGGCCTGCTTCGAGCTGCAGCTGGCAGCTCCAAGCAGGGCCACTGTACCCACGCCCTTCATAAATAAACTACACACTCTAAGACCCAACCACAGAGATGTCTCGTCTATAGCCGTCCCGACCATACAAACCAACCAAGAAGATCCCACAAATATAGAGCAGCTATCATAGGAGAAATCCCTCAGCCCTTGTTACTGCCTTTGTAAGATTTTCTGTTACACAAATCCGTCAATGCCACAGACAGGATTCTGGCTCCGTGTTTTTGCTGCTGTTCAAACACAGGTAGAAAGAGCATTTCCCAAATGAACAGCTAATCTCAAAGAACACAAGAAAAAGTAGGGAGAAAGAGACACGCCAGAGTGTTATACACTGAAGAGATGGCAAATATTTTTGATTAGAGCAACCCAAGGTTCTCAGCTCTTAATATGTTGAACTCTATTTACTAGTGGTTTTTCATTTAAAAAACCCCAACCCAACAACTAAGTAGTAATCAAGGCTTTCCAAAAACTTTATTTGCCAGTCACAGCATGACTCTGAAAGTCATTTAATTTTTGGGTCTCAGTTTGGCCCTAAGATAGAAGACATTTTTACACATATTATGCAGATTTGCATGATTTCCTCAAGGCTTTGTAAAACTGCAGCTCTCAGATATGAAAAAAGCACACAGGTACATTTTCAAATATTTCTTTTCAAATACTTATATGTTTCTGGCAAGTTAAGCAATGAAAAATACCAGGATTATTTACTAGGATCCACAGCGGTACCTGAAGTCAGGAGTTACACTGAACAGACAAAAATAGAATACTTTTTGTGCTCCAAGTCTGTTTTGCCTTGTGTGATTTGCAGCAGACCAAGCACAACTCCTGATTCTGTATCTGAGGTGGGGGCTAATGTAGTATCAGACAACACGAAAAGACCCTTGAACACATGTTAATATATTTTAATATGACTTCTCACATTAAAAAAAAAAAAAATGAAAGAATGATCTGTAAGAATTTCAGCACAGTATCTACAAAAGGGTTATTTTTGATATCCGTCAGTTAAAACACCTTCATAGGAAAGGTCCTGAGCTGCCCTCACTCATATGTATGGCTCAGAGAGACTCAGAATGAAGAGCAAGAACAATTGTATTTTAAAGGATGTGTGAGTTCCTTTCTTCTCTGTTAATACTGCACTGTGTAGAACAGTTTATCACCCAGTTCCTACAAAAGCTGCAGTGCTTTCAGATATTCATGCCAAAATAAAACCCCAAACAAACAAACAAACAAACCCAAAAAAAACCCAACAAGAACTAACCTACAAATAACCCCCTACTCTTCAGCAAACAGATCAACTTTTTCTCAGCTGGTTAAATTAGGGAAGTGATGAGCCTTCTCTAGGTTAGTAAAACATAAATCAGATATCTTGACAACACCTCTCTGCCAAATCATAGCAAGAAAAACAAATCCATTTACAAAAAATCCGATTGATACAAATGGTATTTTCTTTTCAGTTCCCATTGCTATATGAGTACTTGAGGCAACAAGAAGGTAGAATTAATCTTCTTTAATACTGCAAGGAACACATTTCAAAATAAACAGTATTATCAATCTATTCTTTTTTTATCAAAACAAGAAGGATAAAGAAACAGCATAGCTGACTCTTATTGTGAGAGACTGGCAGAGCCAGGAATGTGCAGCTGACACAACCACTGGGAAAGAAACAATCTGCCTTTTTAGCTGGCCTACCTGCACTTTGAGGTTAGATAAGTGCACTGAAGGTTAGAAAAGTGCCGTTTCCTTCCACAATCTAAATGTGCCAGCCTGTCACAGCACTACAGACAATAGATGGCTGGTGACTTCTTGCTCTCTGTCTGATCTGCAGCTCCTGATGACAGCTCTTTCTCTCGAGTTTACCAGATCAACATTGCCATAATGGTTTATGACAATGCAGTAATGCAGGACTACCTGCACAGATGCACATTTATTCCTTCTGTTGACAGAAACTCAATTCATTTTTCAGAATCCACACTATAGCTCCCTACAAAATGAGCTGTGGAGAACTCTCAGCTACAGTGAATTGAGTAGTTTTGAGAACAAACCATTGGGAGAAGACATTATGTGACAAAAGCATCTCAAATTCAAATGTGCTCTTTCCAGAGAAAGAAAAAAAACCTTTTTTAAAAAAAAAATACAACTTGACCCAGAGAACATCAGATTACATATGTGCACCAAAAAAATATGTTGCCCTTCTGAGTTTCCAGAATCAATTTCTGTATTTGAATGTAATTTTTTAATCCTTTGTTTACGTTTGTAAAATTCCTAAGAAAAGGGAATATATGGAGCAACCTGGTTGCTAGCAATGCCATATTCTTGGATGAGATGAGAAATCCACTGAAAGGGTTGTAATAAAAGAAGTGTGGGGAGGGGAAAAGGAAGAAAATTGGAACACAAAGCTATGAGACCATTATATGAATTTAAAAGAATGGTATAATGGACAGAGGCAGAGATGGTAGGTGTGACAAGAGAAATAAAAGGTTTAAACTTCAGTATCACGTGCAGAGAGGAAAAGCCCATCAGGGGCAAAGTATTCCAGATGATGGAGGAGATCATTTCTGCTATGAATTTTTTAATACATCAGAGAGAAATGAGCTACGTGTCCAAACAGCCAGAAAGAAAAACTCACAGAAGTCTGACCAAAGACACCAGTACTTGTTACCAAGGTGAACAGTTGGGCTGCAAAAATCTTAGCTTTTATTTTAGACAAACTTATCTGTTCTTCAATAATATCCACTTGGACACCTACAGCAAAATTTACTTAATTCACCTCTCTGACCACAGGTAAAGTCGCTATATTAAAAATTTGCTCTTAGTATTTTCTGTTCCACTCAAATGCATACCTTTCTTATGAATCATTGCAAGTGTGCTATACTTTAGCTTTAATTCACCTGCAGATTTATCCAGGACCAAAAAGATTATTTAAAAGAAGTAATTTTAACATTTTTCTACACTTTTACTATTGCTTTCAATGGAATTTGGTATAATACATAGTTTTGGCTAGGCATTGTGTCACTCTGAGTACAGACACACCATTCAACCACAAATTATCTCTGCTTCTCATTACTAATGTTCATTCACTGCATGAATTCCATGCAGGAACTACACCTTAAAGCAACATCAGTCCTCTGTGAAATTAGAAACTGAAGACTGTTTCATTAGCCACCTTTTTATTTGATGTCGACATTGCACAGGCTTTAGACTGAAGTTCATAACCTGTTCATAAGCAGTATTTTTTCAGTTCACTTGCTACCATGGAAAAGAACCAAACCAATTAAGAATGCTAAAATTGCCATTTCGTTTTCACTAAGGAAAGAGAGAGATTCTGCTAAACTGACAATAAAGAAAAAATATCTCACTACAGGAATTATCCAATTTGACTAGATAGGTCATTTCATTAACTAAAAAGTAACAACATCTCTAATCAGTCTTTCTCACCTATAAATTACCATTTTTATCTCTTCAAATCTTTAATTCACTGTTGCTTTTCTTCCCATTTGCTAACAACTACTGCCTTTGAAACACTACCATCAACCACATCAAAGGCATTTAAAGTAGAGGGGGGGTTCACCCTGGATTGTACACCTTGGGGATCATTTTCCCCATTTTTTTCCCCCACTGGTATATTTTAACACAAATTTGCTTAAACTAGCATGACAATGTGTCATTCATTACATACACTAAGTGTCATGGGAAGTAGGTCAAGTAAAACATGTCCAGTGCACTCCCCTCCAAGCACAAAGAGCAACAAGAAGAGGAATCTTTCATGAGCAAGGTGAATTCCATCTCAAAGGAGCTTGCTGCATGAAATGGTGCAAAGAGGTGGAGGGGGAAATCCACATCCACGAGAAAAGCACAATGCCCACATTGGATGGATGCATATTTTGGTGAACTAGAATGCACCCATACCTGTATACAAATATGCACACATACACATGTAGATAAAAGACCAAAAGGCCAGCTAAAGCTGCTTCCAGAAAGTCTGAACTTACAGGACTGATAACTCACGCAGACATTCATCTTAGCACTGGACCCCAGTATCAAACACCAGACACAGGCCACTGCTGTCATCTCTTCAGATGTGTTTCTATCTTGCTAATTGTCTAAAAGGAAATTAAGTTGGTTAAGGTAAAGCTGAGAGCAGGGACTTTTCAGTTGAGAGCTCTGTCTATGAAATTCCATGTGTTCAGCAAAGTCCCTTCTTTGCCCATCTTCAAAGCTCAGACTGAGACTTTTCTACTGAAATGTTCCATATCTGATTATTTCGCGCCTGCCTTCTCTTTTCTGCTTCTCTTTTTGGCTCTTTGTCCCTCAGTCTCCTCGCTAAGAAAGGCTGCTCTCACTGAAGCATTGAATCTTCCTCTTTTCTGAGGTTTTACTTTTAGATCTGTGCAGTGTCCCAGATACAGACAGTCAGCACTCTGGACAATGACAGAATAGATAAGGAACTTCAAACTTTCACCAAGAAAGTATTTCACAGAAGCCTCCAGCAGAACAGAAATGTGGCAAGTTACCTCAGTTATCCTTTAACAACATTTGGAAAATAATACAGAAACAAGTCAGAGTCACACAATTATAGCATTGGTCCAGGCTTATACCATCATCAGAGACATTAAGCATCGCTCTCAAATTACTGTCAGGGGTGCATTTCTGTTTATGCTCACTGTAGAAATCAATAAGTCCACTGGTACTCTGCCCTCTGACTGAGACACTTCCTCTGGTAAAACTTCCCCCAGTGGCCTCAGCATCCTCTCCAGTGGTACAGGCAGCACAATCAAGCAAGGAAGAAAAAGGCAAAATTCTCTATAAAAGTGAGAAAAGCCTTTTTCTTCCACCCAGAAACTACTTGGGCAGAGGATGCTACAATTTACATCTTCATTGCAACAAATTGGTTCCTGTGTATGAGCGAATATATTTTTCAATTTTTCAAAGTCCTGTAGAAAGAATGTGTCACTTGATTTATGCGGTACAGTGAAAAAAGCCTATGTACCAATGATCTACATTCAAACCAAGTGAGATTTGGGCATGCAAATTTCCCAGGATTAACTAACTTTCACACATGATTTTTCTTTCCTGCGATGAAATCACTACCTGTACCAGAATTCATAAATACTCGTAAATAGCAATATAAACAAGTACTCATAAATAGCAGCTTCACTGTGTAGATGCTAGCATGCTATTGAAGAGACCTGAATATCCCAGTTCAATTCCCAGGTCCTATTCTCCAACTTCCTCCAGAAGTGTCAGAATGCTGATGAGTTTAATCACTAATACAATAGATCATACACAGGGCACAGTCCATCATGTGGGAATGGGTTTAAAAAAAAAAATTATTTCACCTATCAGAGGTCATTTCCTAAGGCTAGAAGGCTTCTCAAGCACTCTCTGTCAGATCAAAAGTCTATTTACCCTTCAGCAAGGAATCATTTTTCTCTGTTCTCTAATCTCTTGAATATTATATGATATAACTGATACTACGCAACAGTTTTTGTAGCTCTTACCATTGACCAGGTTTCTTTGTAGATATAAGGAAACACAGGAAATCTGTATATTTTCCTGCTTTAGTCTCATTATCATTTGAATGGAAGATTGTATGTAAATCATATGAAATCAAATGTTTCTGTACTGTTGTGTCCTGTACACACACATGAAGACCCTTTCTGAGCAGCACTAGTGTGCTGCCTTCAAGCTACCTCACCTTGTTAGCAATGCATCTTTTAATCTGTCACATTTTCCATTTGCTTTATTCTGCTAGCAGAAGGGTTTTTTCCTCTAGCTTGAAGTACTTTCTAACAATATCCAAACAATAATTAAAATAAAAGCTTAACAATTAGTAATACCAACTGGTATTTCTTTCAGATTTTTTTTTCCATGTAATTCAAACACGTCAAGACACTGAGTAACCATTATTAACTGCAGTTTGTAGCAGACAGAAAAAAATAAGTGCTAGAGAACTAAAGTGCTCTGTCACATGCCACACAGGCTGCCAAAGGCATAATGAGGAATAAAAAACTGAATTCCAGTCTCCAAGATCTGTGATTAATCCATAGTGAGATAGGGAATGGTCATTTGCTGGCCCAAACTCTTAAAAAACCTACAAGTATCAATTTTTTGAGGAAGCATTAGGAGATTGGGGCTCTCTTCTGGCCCTTGGGGTTAATTTACTGTGATCTTCAACAAATAATCACTATATGCCATGGTTTCTCTGTCTGCATAACACGGATATCTGCATCCACAGGAAGCTGGTGAAACTGCTGTTTTCTGTTGGATTTTTGTATAGAACATCATGTTAGTATTACATTTCTGTGGACTGCAGTGTGAAACTGCTTAATTCACATGGGATCTAGCAGGATGTGAGACACTCAGCTGAATTATCTTTCAAATATCATTCAATATTACAAACAGCAGCACCAGGCTGCTGGAAATTATTTCATTTAAACAATGTCAATGAAAAATAAGGAGCCAGAGTTTGTCTTCTTGCTTGGATGCAGAACATGAATCAGTGCAGTGATACCTGACATTACAGGTCAAATTGAAAACAAATTTGCTGATGGAGTCATAATTTGCAGAAGATTTAGAACAAATTTTAAAACTTCAATTGTGTAAATATTTTAAATCACTCAGAGGAAGAAGGAAATTTTTAAGCCATTGATAAATATCAGCTAACATCCTTGAAATCAGGCAGAAACGTATCTTCTCTGCTTCTGTACTTCAACAGAACTTTGCAAAAGTACCTTCGGCTCTGAATAAATGAATTTTATTTCATGCTGACAACAGGTATCAGACAAATCATTGTATCATTCCCACCCTTACTTCCCAAGGCAGCAGTGAAAGACAGATTGAATCAAAGAGGATGCTAGCTGGGTGAAACCTCTTCACACAGGGAATAGGTAAAACACCAACGTTTTCCAGTGATACCAAACTTGCACTAAAGAACCTATAACACACCTAGTAATTCACTTAAGTGGCTTATTCTTCCCCTGCCTTTAAGTGGAACAGTTTGTTCCAAGTGTGAAAGGACTTGGCCGTTCCCCTCGTTCTGTTCCTGGTTCTGTCACTGCCTGGTGACTTTGTCCTTAACATTGAGCCATTTTTGCCCTCATTCACAGATCCATGTTAGCAATGTACAGCAAGCCCATACACATTACACACAATTTTCAGACACAATGCAAATTATCACTCCTATCTTGATAACTTCCATACAATTTTGTAAAAGTACACGAAGAAATGCACTGCATTACTTAGAAAACAGATTTTAGTGTCCTTTCCATCAACTAACCAGATAAAAATATGGTATGGGTAAGCCTAAATTTGGGGATTTTGGTCCAGCTCTGGAGGCAATTAAATCACAGATTTTCAGACTACAATGGGGTCTTTCACAGACTTGTGTAAGATTTTGTTGGGTTTTTGTGGGTTTTTTTAAATAATATCTTCTCTGTGATATTAGAAAGCTATGTCACACTGTAATTTGGTTTCTGTGTTCCTTTATTTTAGAATACTTTATACAGACTATTCAGAGATAACTTCTTTAATTTCCTGCTGTTGTCAAATTCTGTTTGGTACATTCATAAAAAGCAGTGTCACTTTTGGGGAAAATTAAAAAACCACACACACACTAAGTGCACAGACTTCTCACGCTGTGTTTTTGCCTTGCCAAGATCTTGGTATCTTTGCTTGGAACCCTGGACTGCCCCCATGTCATCAGTCCTAAAACTAGAAGCAGTTTTCTATAAATAAAAAGGTTTGAAATGTTATGTCATTGTTTTATAGACACCTATTCCCTTGGTTTAACAGTACTACAGTCAAGAAGAAATTTTTATGTCAAGTGTTTCAGTCTGTATTGCTATATTTTTTTAACTCATCATACTGTTTATGAAAATTTAGTTTGCTCTGTGATTTAGCACCCAGACAAACGAATTTTATACTTCTCATTTGTTGGAAAGCACTATGATTTTGCATTTTACAGTAGAATCCCTCTCTCAAGCTCTCTTGTACTTTCTGAATTTTCTTAACCACCATGGAAAGAATGAAAATAGACTCAGACATCCATTCTAAGGAAAAATCCAGCATAGGTTGCTTTTCAGTAGAACTATAGAGAGATTGTCCACCAGTAAAGGCACGAAAGTACATTATTCAGTATCCATTTGCATCCATTTCCAAAAAGCAGCTTGCAAATATGTCCAAGTGCAATAAATTTCTTGTGCTCCAATGCATTTATGGAAGTGGGTAATCAGCACTCGGTTTTGAACGAGCCCTTTTTCATTTGATGTCTTCCCCAGTTTCACTCCAGCCCGTGCCAAAGAGGGACCTACCCTAAACAGCATCATTTTGTCACGCTGCAGCTGCCAGTGACTCAGTGGTTTAAAAACTTGCTGGTGGGGAGGCAGAGGGGGGATAGTACACACAGAACACGAGGTTTTTAGTCTGTATTTTAAAATGCCACAGGAAAAATGTTAAAATTACTGAAATAATTTTTTTTTTAATATTGGGAGATACGCCTATGCTAGCTACAGATGCTCTTTCTCCCATCACTACTCTCAATACCCTACAATCACAAAATAAGGTTTTGCCTTCCTCACATGAGCAGAGTTGAGTTCACTGGAAGCAGCTGGAGATGGGCAGGACCTGCTGCCAGTTACCTGCCTGAAACCCTCTCCCTCAAAGGTTCTGACCAGCTTGGAGCAGAAGCATCCTGCCTTCCACAGGCAGAGAGCTCCTGAGGCACAGCAAAATGCCACAGCTCTGCCATGCACGATGAGAATACAGAAAACACCTCTGTTTCATTGGCTCTCCTTGTGGATTCCAAAACGGGATGTACAGACAGGCAACTGCAGAAGCCTCAGGACTAGGGGGTGGGCAGGGAATAAAAGAGTCACAGCTTCCTCCAGAAATTACAAACTCTGATACAGAAATGCCCAGAAACAAAGTGTTCTTTCGTCCACCCACATCCCCAAGTTCTGCAGGAATCCATTTCACTAACCTGTACTGCTGACTAGGGGTTTCATCCTTAGCTTCGGCTTTCAAATTCCTTCCAAACAATGGGAATATTGCCACAGAGTCTGGTGTGTGTTGGCTCAGGCCCATCATGCACAGGGAATGACTTTCGGAGGGAGATGGCTGGGCCTGTAAAAGGAAATGTGCATCAAATGTAGATTGCTATGAAGTAATGGGACTAGAAGCAATTGACCAAAGCGAGAAATCCATATTAAATGGAAAAATTATGCAGCATGCAGCCAAAGGAAAGGACTTAGGGACAATTCCTAAAAGCCGTAATCCTAGCTTGGGGATGCAATTAAAGAAGAAAAAAAAATGCAAATAAAAGTGTGTTGGGAGACAGGAGACAGAAATGCATTCAGAGAGCAGAATATGAATCGCGTAAGGATGCTGTTGCTTTACAAGGTGGACCCTCAGGTGGACAGTGCCCATTTGTCACTGGCTCAGAGAGGAGCCTCTCGCAGCAGCAGCACCCAGGCAGGACAGCACAGAGGGAGGGAGGCTGAATATCCTCGGATATCCCCAGCACAAGCACAGCAACACGCCCACTCATACAGCACAGGAGCTTTGCTCTCTCATCCCAATTCTTCCAGCATCTAAAGCAATCGGTATTCCATCCAGAACAGAGAAAATAGGGCTAGGACCTCTCAAACTCTTTCTATACCTGAATGAGATAAAAATAAAAGAAACAACTCTGTTGAGCTAAGTGCCTTTTCCATTCTAACAATCTTCGTGCCCTTGAAATTTAGTTTGAAATGGAGCAGCCTGCTATTTCCACATCAAAAATCAATACAATCAACAGGTTAAAACATTCTCAGTTACAATGAAACAGTATCTGAGGAAACAATACACGATACTTTAAGAAATATCTGAAAGCTTAAAGACCATAAGAAAATAGAAAATCTCTTTGTTTGCCCAAGGCAATGACATGGAACTATAGATGAGCCCCACAGTGAAACTTGAGGAGATGGGGTGTCTATTCCCAGCAGTGCCAGCTATCTGCTTTGTGACCTTGGGCAAGTGACTTAACTGTCCCCTGCCAGAATGAAGTAAAAATGCTTCCTTACCTAAAGTGGCTCAAGATCTGTATGAAAAAACTGTATTTCTCTTAGTAATCCTCTAAACATCACATGTATATACACAATATAATAACACAACACTGTTTAACACTGGGCTGTAGCAGAAGAAAAGATCTTACACAGACTCCATGGCTGACTTGCACTAACTCATCTGAATGACCTTCCAGAAAATATTGTGGACCTATGGTAAAAGTCTAATTTTTATTCACATGAAACAAAAAGGAAGCAATTTAGCATGCATGCAATCAGATGAATCAGAATGTACCTTACCACAATCAAATTAAGAATGAAATTAAATTCACTAATCTCATGCTAAAATATTGACAACAGCCTGATTTAAATGTCTTTCTTAATGACTATACTCCCAAAGCATCCAGCTTCCTTAGAGGTCCAGGCTACCACACTGCATCTCTTCAGCTGAGCATCAGTTCCTGACCACAGGATGTAGGGACACAGTCGTTCCCTCCCCTTGCTTTAAGATAAGAAGCAAAACAAAATCATGTTTTGGGACTGTTTCTAAACATTTTTTCATTTGACCCCTCTTTTTATGGAATGTCTGGCACGAGGATGTGAGAGTGAGACTTTTCAAAAAGAGCCTGATAAGGTATAGATCATAAACTCTGGGAATCCCATATACATTTCTAAGAGGGCGAGTGTGGGCATGAGTGTAAATAAAATGGCCTAGTTTAAAATGTCTTTAATAACCAGTTTTCGGGGGGTTGAAGCACACGGCTGTGAGCTCCCCCTGCTGACTCTCGAGCTCAAATGAATGAAGCGTCTTCAGATGCTTTTGCAAACACTTTTGATATTGGCTCAAGGTCAAAGGAGTGGACTGCTATAAGGACATTAATTTTAGCCTCACTAGCATCACAGACCAAAAACTATCAATAAGGACATTATGTGTTTTATTTTGATCCCACTGAGGTACTTTTACAGTGGCTACCAATTCAGATTTCAGTGACACTGCCCAATTTGCAGACTAATAGAATAAAACGATTTGATGCAATCTTTATGCTTCTAAAAAACGTACACCAAGTAACAGATTAAAAATGGAATTGGTAGGAGAATATGTGCTATCTTTCACCTTAGACATGAACACTTGAAGCAATATATGCCCAGCTACAGGCAGACACCAACCATCTCTTTGATCAGCTGTAACATCTCTATTACTGTACCACCTAAGCTAAAAAAGAAAAAAAAAAAAAACCTGATTTATAGCCCTCACGTTTTAAAGGCTATAGCAGGCTTCCACAAATGTGAAAGCCATGTCATGTAGTGGCCAAATAATCCAAGATTACACATTTAAAATAGACCCTGTTTAATATTTTATTATTATCGAGACCATATTTTTCTATTTTTCTTCATGTCACTCTCACCAATAACTTGGGGGACACTGTCCATCCTCATCTGTTGGCTATATTATATACAGGTCCAGATTTTTTGAGCAAATGTTTTTATATCACGCACAAGTTTGGATGCGAACAAGTCAGTTCATTTATTGCTGCATTTCCAGATCCATTTCAAAAGGAATTGCTGACATCTACTGGTTCAAATTATGAAATACTCAAATTACAGTTTTTCATTTCAAATAAAATCTAATGGCTCTGACTTCTTTCTCAGATGATGGCAGAAAAGGCAATTCTGTTGAAATTAGCAGAAATAAACCCATTCTCTCCCATTTAGCAGTTCATCTCCTCTCTATGCTTTCTGGCAGACATAAATGTCTAGAACCAACGATTTTTTGAACTTGAAAACCACAGGGAGCATTTGGCTATCATATGAGGCTGCTCCACCCAGTACAACACAAAACCCTCACATTTTGTGCTGAAAATCCTCAAGCAATTCTGCGAATCTGCTGCAACACCGGATTAGCATCCTCATCCTCCCCCTTCTCAGCAGAGACCCAGGTCTCACGCAGCGCTGCATTTCTGCACCTTGAGGCTGCTGCTCAGACCCTCCAGTGCCACACCGGGCACTCCCGCGCTCCCTGCAATGCCCGGGGTGCCAAGGATTTGGGGAAGGTGTGGAGGAGCGGAGTGGGGCTGAGGTGCTCCAGGGAGTGATTTGGTATTTCAGACTGGGGGGCTCTAAACAGCCCTGTTCCCCTCACCCCTGCTGGGACCATGCACTCGGCACCCATCCGTTCACAGTTCAGCACCCCAGCCGGGTCAGCCCTGGCGGGTGGCCCTGTCTCAGCACCCACAACACCCCTCTTATCCCTCCTCTGTACTTGTTCATGACTTCTCCTTACTCTTTCTGGAGTAGGGAACAGCAGGCATGCTCTGAGCACACTTCTGGGGTGGCACACATTTACCAGACAGACCTTCCCGTGTTGCACTCCAGAGATCAAGGTTGGGAGCTCTGGGGCTTTGGCTGGAGCAGGAACAGCTCGGTAGTGGTGGGATGGCATCGCTACACAAGCAGCTCTGCAGATGCCAGCCTGGGAAACTGGAGACACTCATAAGGCCAGGAAGCAACTCTGACTACTTTGAAAATGTTTCTTAGATGGAAAACTGTGGCAATTAGAGAGGCAGACAGGTGCCTGAGAGCATTTGGAGACACAGGTCAAGAGCAGTCCGTTTAGCAGGCAGGAAAACTAGGACAACTTCCCACGCCAAATCCTAAGGTTTTATCTCAAAACAAGCTTTCTCTTTTTATACTCCTAAGGGCAGCAAACCCAATTTTTACTTCTTCTGCAGACATCCAGAATTGTACTGCTGTCAACTGCATCACTACTGGCAAATCAGTACCTTTCAATCTCATTGCCGGTACCTGGCCAAAGCATCAGACAAGCAGGAGGGCAATTAAAATATCACTCTGCTCCAAGAAACACATCGAAAGCTCACAGGCTTCAGTGATAACATTTAAGTAGGCTAACATCAAAATGCTGTAGCAGACCTGGCTAACAACAAGTCCAGCAAAGCTGGACTTCTCTTTCCATGGGTTCTTTTTCCTCTTCACAAAATAAAACACAAATCTACTCTGCATAATGCAATTATTGTTTCACATTTACAAGATCCTTACTTTTATGTAGTCTTTCAAAAATGCAATTCAAGACACAGAAAAATAGTTTTCACTGCTGTAGTTTTCAGCACTTTGAACGAACTGTTGAGATAGTGCATTAATATAGGAAAACAGGAAGGCACCTGAGAGCAGCGGGAATGCAGCAGGGCATGGGATGACTGGAAAACACAAACAGAATAACCAAAATCCCACGCAGAGCAAGATGTGAAAATAGATGCTGGAGAGGAAGAAGAAAGCTCTGACATGTCAGATGCTGATCACAGCTAGCAGAGATACAGGGCACTGTCTTCCCAAGTCAGTTCCTCAGTACCTGCACCAGCAGCAGGAATGTGAAAGGCTGTGGCTAGCAGGCTTAACTCGCTTTTTCAGAAGAATTCCTTCAAGAGAGGACCTGTAGGATAGAAGCAGTCACTATGCAAAGTTACTACAAATGAGAGAAACTAGCACAAGAATCCATCCTTTTTTTTTTTTTTTTACATCCACAGGCAGATAAGATGAAGAAATGGTGGGGTCAGCACTGGCCCTCTAGAGAGCTAGACTCTATTCAAGATGGGAATGTAAAAGTGTCTGAATATTTTCTTGCAGAATTGAATTAGGAAGTTGGCCAGGTAAAGAGGACTGAAAATTGATGGAAAATGAGAGTGTAATTTTGGGTCAAGGAGAACTGAATTTAAAAACAGTAAGAGATAGGCAGATAGACAATGAATGCACTTTAATGACCACACAGAGACCCATTTCAAACAGTGCTTTACAACCTTCCTGCTACTCATCAGGTCTCAGCCAGCCCGCAGAGGATGTGCTTGACATGCTGCAGTGAACAGAAAAGTTCAAACATTAATTCATCCACACCGAGGTGTGCCCTGCCCTCAGGGCATGCAGTTTAAATTGGACAGATCTAGAACATGAGAGGAGATACAGAAAAACAACAGAGAACAAACAAATGTTGAGTGGTAATATCAAGGCAAGCCATGCACCTTTTGTACAGTTTTATTTTTTAATTTCTGTGGTAAAGCAAAATAATGGGATAACATTGAACAAATAGAAGGACAAAGACATGCCTGAGATGTCTGACCACATTACAGCTCCCAGTGCTTTTGATCAGAAAAGCAAGTTAGCCACAGAGGAGGGACAGGTATGGGAGTAGTCATTTTAGACGGTAAAATTATATTTTATTTCATGACAGTGTTTCCATAGCCTTGTGACTTTTTGTTTACCTATGGATTCAGCCAGTGCAGAGGCATACAGCCATACTAATTGAGATGTTCAGTCATTCATGACTAGTCTGAGGAGGAAAAAAAAGCCCAAGATGAAGTACACACAGACTTTTCCAAAGTCAAGATTAATTTAGAATTTGTGAGTAAAAACAGCATACAGATAAAACACCAGCTGTAAAAATTAAAATCCAGACTTGCATTGTCCAAGACTTTGATTCAAGCCCATTCAAAATTCCAGGGTATTTGCTGTATGTTTCTGTGATGGCAGTAAGAGAATATGGCTTAAGATCAGCCTTTAATTAGATAGATTGTCCTCTGTTCAGAGGCCCATTAAGCACAGATGCTTCTGCCAAAGACAAAAGCAGAACTGCTAGAAATTTTGGAAAGGGATGAAGAGGGAGGCCTTAAGAAACAAATAATATTTTGGAAAACTGCATTTGGATTTAGTTAAAACAGAAGCATATCTCCTTAGTCTCAATGTACAAAACCTTGAGAGATTGTGGTGCATGCATGGCCAGGCTCTACAGATAATGTCAGGTAGATGCTCTTATTAATTGGTCATTTCAGACTTTTATTCAGTTGGTTTTGCAAACAAATGTTCTTATGCCATTTGGCTGCATCCACAGCAAGGATAGAAGATTGTCATCACTTCATCATGCTAACAAGACAGTAATAACAAAGAACTGGCAGTCTGGGATGAAACTGTAGAAAATGTTAATGGTGGAGCCACAGCACTGATGCCAAATACTTCCAGTAAAAGGATATAATTATTTTCAGGTACTTACGCTGTGACAGGAAAGAAATGGCTGAGACCTTTCGGTTTTGGCTCTCTACCCCGAAAGCTGCAGAGGCAAGATGTACCAAACACACAGAGCAATGATCCAGTCTGGGAGCTTCTGCTTCTGGCATCCATAGCTGAAGGGACTTTAGAGACCAGGAGATTATAAAGCTGCTGAGCTTTTCACTTTGAATCACCTCATACTCAACACATCCTTTAAGGCCAAGAATATGGCTAGGAAAGTCTGAGCAACTCAAAGTTTTCTCTCTTAATCCTTTGGCTGACTGGTGACAAGTGTCTCAGGATTAATATAACAGGGCATTGAGGGAGAATCCACTGAATACAAATTGCCAAGAAAGTCTACATAACATTTCTCCCCACTTCCAAACTAAGAGCTCAGTCTCCTGTTTTGGAATTTGCCTGACACTTCCCTGATTCACTAAGATGTTCAACTTCTACAAGTATTTAACAAACTAGGTGTCTGTTGGTGACATCTCTACAGGAGGCAAGTTAACTCAGTGCCAAGTAGACATTCACTACTCACCCCAAGAGGATAAATATTCTCACAGCAGGAAGAACAAGTTCTTGGAATTCTGCAGTCATTTAGAAAAGAAAAAAATCAGGGAAAACACTGAACAGCAAAAAAAAAAAAAGTATTACAAAGAGAAAGAAAATCTCCTTTAAGAAAATAACCCTTAATTAGATACTATAGGTTCTTTCTTTGGAGCATATAGCATGCAGATGAGGAGGTACCTTTCCAGTATTAAGGACTTTTCCTACTAGTTTTCAACAAGGTCTGCATTCATTTACCTTAGCAAGGAAGTTACTACACTTGGGGAAGAGAGGAGCAAACAGCCAAGTCAGTGCAAATCACTACAGCAGACCTAGCAAACCTCACCCAGATGGCCTCAGGCTTAGAAAGGGAATAACTCAGATCTCACCCCAGTGCAGCTGACATTCTCTGGAAATTCTCTGCTAGGGACAAGGCTGAGTTCTATCTTATTTTTAGCTTTGTCAGACTTTCTGAAATACTGGGCAAACCGCTTGCTACACCTCCACTTCTCACCTGTAAAATGGGCACCTGCCCTTGGCACATCCCACCCCAAGGCCTGATTCACACATTCACAAACTGTTAGAAATACCAGTAACCCATCCCTTCAGAACACTGTTCTGTCTTAAAATGTTCAATTTCCCATTTCTTTTCAGGCCATCTGCAAAAGTATGCATGGATATAAAATTTACTTCTAAATAGTGAGAATGGTTGTGTTCAGAAATTCATCTGCAGTCCTTTACTTGCTCGCCTTCCTCTACAACTTCCTGGAATAAGTATAGACTATGCCTCAGGAAAACAAAGCTATTTGAAAAGAGAACAGCTGCCATGGTGCTGAGTCAATACAGGCAGACAAAATAAAATAAAATAAAAAAACTACACTGCATCTGTGGCAATGTGTTTTTCCCCCCTCCATCACAATACCCCCGATGCACAACGCCTCGGCAACAGTTTAGCAAACAACAGTCCGAGCGTGTGCTTCAAGGAAACGCTTCCAAACCCTGAGGTCTTTTAAACAATACACTGATTCCTGCAAAGGGGCATCCACCCAGCTGGTATGCAGCATCTGCTTTAGAATTATTTCCTCTGCCTCAGTCAGGTTCCTCTAAGCCATCTTCCCGTAAGGGATGAGCTGTGAAAAGGTGCAGTAGTTACTTATTGCTGTCAGCCGCAGCAAGAAAGGTAAAATGCTCCAAAAGCTCCACCATCTTCTGCTAGGCATTGGCAGAGAGGTGCTGTTCATCTTTTCTGGTGACAAGAACGGGTTTAGAGTGAATATTCATCTACGCTTTCACAGGGCAGGTTTCTCTCTGTGGCGGTTATTTTCACAACATAGTGCAGGGTTATTTACACTTGGCATTTGTGCTGGTAAATTGTAACCAAGAGAATGCAAACCAGCACTTAACTCTTGGTCTTCACAGGGACCACCAGGTCCTGGGGGAGACACTAGAAATGCTCGCTCAGAGTTGGGATGTTATCTGTAAAATCCCTCAGTTATTTGTTAGCTGCATTAGAACACACAGTGACATAGAGGGTATAAAGTTACAGTAAATACAGCCTTGGAAGCATCCAGAAATACTGAGTAAAACAAACAAACAAAAAAACCAACAAAAAATAAAATGTTAGAATCCTGGCCAGGGAATTCAAGGCTTGGATATTTCCTTCAAACTTTTACTTCAACAGAGGCTGAAGAGTGTTCCATTTATTTAAAAGACACCTGCAAAAAAAAAAAGAAACCCACCCACCCTTACTTTTAAAAGTGGGAAAACCATGCCATGTGTTCAAAAGCAAAGTTTAAAAATGGCAGCTTTGTGAATGTTCTGAACCGTAAACTGGTTTTGTGAATATTATGAAAAGCAAAATGTACATTAGCAAATTGCAGCATTCATACTCTGTGAAAGAGAATTTGTACAGCTGTAGACTGGTACATTTAATCTGCAAAACTTCAGTAGAACAGTTTTTCACAGGAACAAGCCAAATTCTTTAAAAATCTTTCTTTGCTCTGGGATAGAGCCTTTTAGAAACTAATAAGCTCGTTTTTATTGTCCTCCCCGTATTCTGAAAAACATTCCCGTGGATTTAAAGGACTTTTCACTGGGGCATAAAGCAGAACTCCAGACATGGCTGAACCAGCACCTAACAGCACTTCCTCTTGTACAGAATTTCTTATAACTTTGTACACGGTGTTTTATTCCCTACTCCACTGAAAAGAGGGCAGAGTGCTGTTTCTGTCTTTTCCCAGGAATTTGTTTGGAAGGCTGAGTCCTTTTTCAAGGATTCCACTGTATTCCTCTGCTCTGCACCTCCTGGCAGAGGGAAGGGTGGATGGGACCCTCCTCGCTGCAATTTTGTGTCTGATTGCATGAGTGAATTTTACACAAAAATCAAATTGAGTAAAAGAAAAAAAATAGGGAAATATATTATATGGATACAGATTAGGAATCTTGACACTACCAATCAGCACTTTATGGGACAGGATATAATTAAGATGTCAAAAATAATAAATTAGCACCAAAATAGAGCATATTTAATAATAAAGCTTTTCCTGTTCATAAAGAACTTTTCCTATTGCACAAAAAGCTTCTCTAGTATAAAAGAAAAAACTACATTAGACTTGAATTATCATTTATATCAGCTTCTTTGCACTTTTCTAGCAGCATAAATGAATCTATACTGGTACAAGTAACCCACATTGAGGGGTATCTGTTGATATTGCAGAATTGGTAAAAAGAGGCATTGTGGTAAAGATCATACCTGGTATGTTCACAATAGTTTTATCTAGGGAAGAACTTTATTAGCAGCATGAAACTGAATATTATGTATTATAATGAGAGGAAATCACAGCAAGATGTTCAAATGTGCCTTTGTACGCATGTAGATCGAGCACCTCTGAATTTTTATCATGGTATATTTGTCAACTGCTGCCTCCTAGGAGGCGTTCAGTGGTGAACACTGTGGGATCTGCATTCCCAGCTCTAACCATAAAAACAGAAATCTTCATACCAATGGAGTAAATGCTCCGTTTTCCTGAGCCTCTCTGACTGAAAACACTAAGGTACTTAGGCAAGTACATCTTTTAAGTCCTTTTTGCAGACTTCTGTAACTAAAAATGAGCATTACGGTCCCAAAGTTTTGGTTTCTTTTAGGAAATCACCAATTATTCGTGTGGCTATTTCTAATAATAGGATTATATTGAAATATTTGCTTGACATTTTTTGCCACTGACCATCTACAGCTGAAATGTTTCCTTGGCTCTCACTGCTTTATCTAGTAGAGAAATATTTTCCTTCCATGGTAGTCATCTCTACAGCAGGCTTGTTATAAATTAGCAACACCTCTATGTTCTCCTTACACTGAAAGTATGCAAGCACAAGTAACTTTACTCATACAAGTAGTGCCAAAAAGTCAAACAAGGCTCTTTGTCAAATATCTACACTGTGCATCCAATGCTTGTAGGACTGAAAAGCTGGTCTAAAGTACTGACTGAACACAGCCAGCATTTCTTTTGGTTGGAAATAAAATAAAGCAAGGAAATGCCAATGGATGACAAATTATTCAGCTATTTTATAGATGGGTTTTCAAAAATAAAAAATCAGACTTTTTTGTATAGTCATTAGTAACATTTTTGTAATTGTATGAAAGTTCTGGCTAGGAACATATTTCCAAAAACTGAAGGAATAAAAAGCCTTCACTGATAGTACCTGAAACTCTTAATTAAACTTGACCTTGAAAGTTGTAAGAAAAACGCACTGCCAATAGTGCCTGAAACTCTTAATTAAACTTGACCTTGAAAGTTGTAAGAAAAACGCACTGCCAATAGTGCCTGAAACTCTTAATTAAACTTGACCTTGAAAGTTGTAAGAAAAACGCAGTGCCAAAAAACCACTTCGTCATCACAGGAGTAGATTTGGGGTTTTACATTCCTACTCAGATGACCGAATCAGTGCCCTTTATGCACTCTTCACAGCAATTGCAAACTATTCCACACAAGCCAAAAAGCCTGGTACCCCTTTATTTTAAGAGCAGGGTGGAAGAATTTTAGCCATTTTCTTTGCATTGGTTAAATGCCGCCTTACAGCTATCACAACTTGCAAGAAAAGAGTGTGACCTGAAGGGGTTGGCTAGAAGTAAAGGTACATTATTTAGCTACACTGTCACTGCCTAAACCATTCTAACAAAAATCTGAAACATTTAGACTCATCAATGCAGACAGAATGGAGCTCTTCCTACCAGCTCCTGGCTTATTCAAAGGTTAGGTTCAATTTAGTGTCAGTTCAAACTCATTTAAAACCCCATCCATGGATTGAGTTTTCTGTCTGTGCTGCTGGGGCAGCTAAAGAAGGAGAAAGATGAGATCAGAGCAGTGTTTCAGCTATCTTGATTCACTTTTGAATGAATGTCTATATTGTTATGTATACAAACTGGATCTACTCCTCCAATTTAATTTTTATTTTCTTGTTTTTTGCAATGAGGTGCACAAGGCCAGGGCAGGTTTCTATTTTCAGCTAGAAACCTGTCTCACAGTGAAGATAAACTTGGACCACAGAAGTCTTGAGTCACTCCAAAACTTCACTTTGGTGTTGTACATCCTCACAGACTAAGAAAAACCTTTTCTGTCTTTTTTTCCTTCCTCTCCTTGTTGTTTTGCATTCTCAAGAGCACAAATTCTTTCTAGCAGTTGCCTAGGCAAGGCAGAGGCAAAGCTTTAAGTCATTCTGTCTCTTTAAAACTAAAGCAGTGGAGCAAGAGGCATCATTAGCATAAGTGGAAGAGTCAACAACTTAAAGTAGTTTAAAAACCTTGTAAGTTCACCAAAAAATATTTCACAGGGAAATGAAAAAGGCACATAAAATACAGAAAGCCATAACAATGTCTGCCAAAATCTAGATGCAAATATATTTAGGATTGGTTCCACTTTATGTTTGTTTTAGTTCCGCTATAATGCTTAGCTTTGCCTGGAGCTGACTCATAGTGCTTCTGAAAGGAAACAAAGTTTAACATCTCAATTGAGGAGTGCAATCTGCCCAGAGACTGGATCTCCACGGCTTTTACTGACCAAGGAAAATTATCTGATTTATAAAACGCTTGACACCTCTAAGAACTTCTCCGCAGGCCCAAATGCCTTGCCTAGCCCGAATTAGCTGCAGCAGATAATTCTGCAGGAAATGTTTAGCAAGCTTATTAGGCCTTTGCATATTAACACAGAGGGGGGAAAAAAACCTTTTGCCATGGCTATTGAATCCTGCATGTCAAATATTTTTCAGTAAAAAGATGACAGCAGACTGCCTTATTGCTATTTACTTCTGTCATCATCCTCAGTTTAATTCAAAGTATATTAAAGTAAACAGGAGTCAGAAATGTAATAAACATAAAATACAATTCTTTTATACATTCCCATGAAAGGGTGCTTCAGGACATGGGAGAGACTCACGGTATCATAATGTCTTGTGGTGATTCTGTGAATGTTAGGGGTTTGGAATGGACCCTAAAGGTCACTTAGTCTCAACCCCCCTGCCATGGGCAGGGACACGTCCCACTAGAACAGGTTCCTCAAGGCTCCATCTCACCTGGACTAAAACACTGCCAGGGATGGGGCATCCACAAGCTCCCTGGGCAACCTGTGCCAGGGCCTCACCGCCCTCACAGTAAAGAATTTCTTCCTAATAGCTAAGCTAATTTTCCTCTCTTTCACATTGTACCCATTACTCCTTGTCCTGTTGCTACAGCTCCTGACAAAGAACCCCTGTCCAGCGGCCCTGCAGGCCCCTTCAGACACTGGAATATCCTCTCAAGAGTTGGTATGGACAAACTGCACTGGTTCACTGTGAAACCTGCCTCACTCTGAAGAGTTCTAACTGGAAAAAAATCGTACAAAAATTAGAAAGAAAAACATACAAAATGAGAAGGGGAAAAATGTCATCTGGTTTAAGGTCTAAAATAAAGCCTAACCAGACAAAGCACTCTCCTACAATTTAGTTACAGTGACCTCAGCTGGGCTCAGCTGTGTGTGTCAGGTCCCATCAGAAATGCTCTTGGTCTCTGTCGCTTCTTTTCAAGTTCACAGAAACCAGAGCAGTCCCCAGCGCCCAGCTCTGAGCTGTCGGCCCCCGAACTCGGCGTGCGTTAAACCAGGCAAGGTTGTATCTTAAACAGCTTTGTTGTCTGGCCAGGTGGGAAGGCCTGATCTATAGAAAGGTTTCCAGAGTAACACGAGGCTTTTTCATAGGCTGTCTCTTCCAAACACAAATCTTTGCTCTTTTCTTTTTTTTTCTTTTTTTTTTTTTTTTTTTTTGGTTAAAAAAAAAATTGTGGGACTATTCAAACTTAGGTGATAATATCTGAAGGTGCAGATGGGTGCATCTATTTGCCTGCCATCACCACACCAAGGTTTCTTCTCCTGCTGAGGATCCCATTAACATGTAAATCTTCCCCATTCTTGTCTGACACCTGAATTTTTCAAAATAATTTAGCATCCCTTTTTCTCACCTGCAGGGCAACCCTCTTCCTTTTAAATGTTAATTAGACATTTGGTGGCTTAGCCTAAAGTGTTAAATTCAGAGCCATTTATCAGTTTCCCTCACCTCCCTTCACCCCCATTCACCTCTCCATCAGCACTGTAGAGAAGATGGAACTGCCTTTGGTGCTGCTCCATCCAGACTTCTCATCAATAACCAAGGATGTTAAGCGTTGTAAAATATCCCGTGGGCAGGTGACAGGAAGATTTTGGTGGTGCTCTTTGGAGATGGCCTGCACGATTTCATTTCTGGGTTTACCATTCACAGCCACCATGAAAAAACCTGGATTCTGCTCCAGACTTCTAAAATGGCAGCAGTCAGGAAAACTCCACATCCAAAAAAGAACCACCTCCTGCAGACCAGGTTGTCAGATGTTCTTTGCAGACCCTCGGAGATATCTTGGTCTGCTTAGCAAATACCCATCAACACCGACAGAATCAGGATTTTATCCTGCATGTCTTCTGCATTGCCCATAATGCCCCCACTTTGGATAGTTCCCTTTAATATATTAATGTATATTTACTATGTTTATACTTTGAACCAAGAGATGCCAGGAGCTCTCATAACATCATAAAACCTGACAGCCTGAATTTGAAAAGTGACAAGCCTCTGGATGACTCTGCTGGAAAGCCTTGAGTAAGGCTTCCTTCAGCTTCAGAAGTTTCACTGCACCACAAGAAGATTTGGACAGCACAACACTGGCTAACCAAAGTCAGTGTCGTCCAGCTGCTCCTGCCTGGCAGGGGCTCCACTGCAGAAAACAGTATAAATTGAACAGAAAAACTAATGTTTGTTCTGTCAGCTGCACCTGCCTATCAAATCATGCTGCCCATTAGAGGTTATTTTCCAAAATCTCTTAACCTAATAAACTGAACAGACAAAACGATACTTATGCTGCTATGAAATACTGCAGCCTGTCAGTGCTGGAAGACTTAACTATCAAATCTACCAGTTAGTTCTCCTCTCCAGAGGATTTTAACTCATGGCAGAAGCGAATTGGAAAGGCAGATGTTTTTACGGCAGTTTGAGAGAGAAGCAGATCCCATATCAGAGAAGAGGGTTTGAAAAAATCCTCCCCTCTCTCCCAGTTACGTAAGAATAAGTGTCTCCATTAAGTGTTTACAAACTCCATGATCCAACAGGCGCAGAGCAATAGGTTTAAATAAACAAAACCAAAGGTTTGTGCCATTTAGTACCAGAGTACACACATATAGAGCAGGTTTGTTTTAGTCTATTACACAAAATAACTGCCTCAGATGCTGTTATGGGCACTCATCTCTGACATGGGACATTTAATTCCCCATCAGAATCAATTAAATTGTGGTTGAGACTACAACTGCAGGGAATACTAATTATTAATTAGTCAATTAAAGGTTGGGACAGCCTGTCAGCCTCTGTCTCAGGTGAGTGTTACACAATACAAGGCTCACTGAAACAACCAGTTTGAAACTAAGCACATTTTCCTATTGAGGAAAACAATTAATCTGCTGCTTGTAATTCTGCTCAGTTTCTTCATTAAAAGCAGCATTCGTCCCCCTCTGCTGCAGACTCTGCCCAGCAGATAACCTTCCTCGCTGTGCTCTCCTGCATCACAGCACCTTGAGATGCACAACTCTGGTCATGGTCCATCGCGTCCTCATTAGATCCTGCAACAAGGGCAGCTATTGCTTCAGCAGCTCCCACAGCTCGCTGCAGGGCTGCAGTCCTGGCCTGGCTCTGGAAGCCTGGCCGGCATGCTGGGAGGAGGATGCTGTGCCAGGAGACACTGCTTTCTGTGTTAACTAAACTGCAGAAGGAATCTGCTTCCCCTCCCTCCCCCCACAAGAACCAGCTGACAGCTTAGGAATTCCAGCTGCAGAGCAGGAGGTCAAAAATCTCCAAGTCCCAGGTGAGGCCACCAGCACCTGGAGCTGCTTCTAAAATAGAAGCCACCTTCCAGAAAGCTGGGAGGGTGGTTTATGTACAGCCTTGCTCGCTGAGCTGCTGCACACCTGCAGAGCAACTGGAATGGCTTCCTCCTCAAGGGTATTAAAATAGCTTGTCAGCATCTCAAAATAAAGCAAAGTGGTGATATAAGGATAAGCCCAAAGATATCCAAGGTTTACAACTTGGGTGGGAGGGGAATGGAACAAAAATAACACACAACCCAAGAATATATTCTTCACAATTTTTCCTATGTGAGATTTCACTAAAGCAGCCTTGAAAATAGTCTCTATGAAATCAAGCTGGAGAACAAAGGAATTAAAAGATAATTCCTGCAGAATTCTGCTCCTGCAGAAAATATATGTTAAGAAAAGAAGTTGAAAAATAGAAACTAATGAGTTCTACTAATTCTTTAAGAGGCTATAATCCTAATAAATTCACTGGAAAAAGCTATGTCAAGTGCAAGAATAGAGGCTGAAACCCCTGACCCTGGATCAACCCATGTAAATATACCTTGAACCACTGAACAGCTACACAATTACAGCACAGACAGAAAAGATACCAAAACCACTCCAGCTATAGCAGCACTTATGAGGTTGTTCTCCTTTTTGAAGACATCTGTGCTGCTTCTGGCAAGGAAAACTAGTAAGGGAAAGGCAACATCTAACTCTGTGTGTAAAGGAGACAAACCAACTCATAGATATTATTTTCCTGTGCATTATTTGTCTACTCAATGTTAACTGTACAAAAAGAGAGGATGGCCGAGTTGCATGTGTTACATCATTCTCTGGGGCCTTTCCATACACTTCCTCCATGATCCTGATCAACCCTGATGTCTCAGTGAAGAGTACATGTTCCTGGTCCAGACCTTCCGTCAAAATCATGTCAGAGGTTTCTTCACGTAATCTCCAGCTTCACACCCTCATTGCTTTAAAATGCTCATTCTCCGTTTAGTCTAACCAAAAATCACACCTCCCCAAAGTTAATAACTGAGGATTTCAGGTATACACAAGTGTGGAACTCACCAGATTGGGAGCTCTGCAATTATCTGTCACGGAGAAATGTGTCACGGTTATTTGGATACAAAATAGCTAGGACTTCTCAAAATTTCTGGAAGTAATAAAACAAAAGCCTTTATTTAAAGCACAGAGGCAGAAGAACAAAGGGAAGAGGAAATTAAAGTAAATCTTGCACCACTGAGCTGGCACAGACCACTAGATCAATGCCAGCACACAGCTCGGCTGTACGGGAGCTCTGCATGCTGATCACCAGCAGTCGGCATGCAAATGCATCGCTAAAGGAAGAACAAAGAACAAAGAGAGAAAGCAAATACAAAAGCATATGCACCATCATGCCATTTGGGTTTATTCATAAAAGGAATTTCATTCCTTGCTTCCTCCTCTGAAATGTTGCTTCTAACGTGATGGCTCTTTCTGCACTTGCAATGTAGGAAATTTCAATAATCCCAATTACACATTCCCATGCGTGCGGCAGGGATGCTGTATCCACCTTTACTGACAAACAGCAAAAATGAATTTTATTAGTTCAAAGACTTTTCTCTAAACATGCATTCAAAGGAAACCATTTCTAATAGGAAGCTTTTCTCTTGTCAGCATCACAGTATACACAGGTGGGCTGGGGCGGAGGGGAAGTGCTACACGTCTTTGTGAAATTTCTGAAGGATTTCTGCCTCCATTATCATTAATAGCTGGGCTTTCTGGTATTCCCTAACGTCTGCAAGTCTTTCTCAATCACTCCATCAAAGGCCACAGAGCTTGATTTCTCAACAAGTTGTCAGCTTTTAATAGTCTCTCCATAATGGCAGTATTTTTTAGATTATTAAGATTAGGGAGCAGATATTTAAAGGCTTTCCAGCACCAAAAAGAACAGGTAAGAAATGCAGTGGCATTTTCAAGGTATTTCAGGAAATTCAGCTACCATTATGAAACATAAAACAATGCCTGAATGTAAAGATAAATAAATGTTAACTCATGTACTCACAGTCAGGAATGAACTGGACCCAAGTCAAAAAATCCCAGGAGTACAGTTCATTCCCTCCAATGACCTTCAGGCCAGGTCATCCCTTTCCACGAGGCTGAAAGCAATGTAGATGGCCAGGTAAAGGCCAGCCAGGTTTACACAATATCTGTGCTCCACTCCAGCTCAGGCACCAACTGGGAAAACAGCTCTGGGTCGCTAAGCCACAGCCTCCCACCTTCAGGGATTTTTCCTTCTGTGTCTGCTGACAGAAATATCTGCACCAAAACCCTTCCTTGCTACATGGACACAGCCCGTGGTACCAGCACAGCATCAGCCCCTCTGGCAGAGGCAATTCCCTCGGATCCCTTGGACACAAGGACCTGCAGAGCAGGCTCTGGGAAACACGTGGGGAATCCCTTTCCATAGGGCTGGAAAGCAAACCAACCGAGAGCAAATATTTACTGAGGAGTCTTAAACGAAGTCAGTGATTACAGCCAACCCAAATAATCAGATGCATTTTGTTCTTTCTAATCATCAAACTGCTGTCCGCATTATCCCTGACATGTGAAAGGAAAAGATTGAATGTTGAGTTTATTAATTTACTTCTTTAATAACTGGCTGTGTGATGCCTCATTTGTTATATGTTTCTCCCTCACACTGTTCCAAGAGCAAATACAAGTTTTAATATTGTTTATGTTACTATCATCTGAAAATTAATAGCTTTTCATATATCTTTTGACTTCCTAGTGGCTACAAGGAAAAAGAATCTTAAATATATTCAAGGCTAAGTGTCATTTAAACTGCCTCTGATATACATGTATTATAGTAAATTACCATAAACATGCTATGCAGTGATGGAGACAAATGCCCAAAGAGAAAACCCACGTAAACAAGATAACTAAAACTGTCTTATACATATTTAAGGGATCCATAAATGAGAGCTAGTCATAAACTTGACAAAGGTAATAGAAGATATATGTTAAACTTCATTGCTATAAAATTCAGGTTAAAAAGGTGATATAAATATTTTAGTCTTTTATCTAAGACTCCATCATTAAAGATTTAATCCCACTTCAGTTGCTTTGGGGGTGTTGGAAGCGGTTTTTTTTCTTTTTTCACCTTTTTTTTTTAACTTTTGCACCTTTTGTTAGTTGATTTGAGTACTGCTTGATTTTATCATGGCTTTGGTGTATTTGCTATTTTCCCCAAATTCCCGGATACTCAAACACAATATTTGCATGGGAATCTCACCACATGCAATTTATTGTTCCCAGGATTACAAAGGAGAATTAAAAAATGTGGAAGAGAGATAGGAAGGATGCCTTAAAGGTCCAGAAAAAAGTCAAAAAATTCTTTTTCAAAAAAGGAAAAAATAAATAAAACCCCAAAATAAACCACTTTTATTTGTTATAGTCAGCCTCAAGAACTGTGACATGACTTCTAATCCTTTACAAGCTAGGCACACCAGCCAGCACTGGAGGCAAACACAGAGCCTTATCATGGGCTTGAGTGCTCAACATCCTGATTCAGGAGCAAAGCTGCCACAGTTTTACACCAACATCTGCCCCAGCACAATTCACTTACAAATATTTATCCTTATGCAAAAAAAATGTATACCAGCCTGAGGTGCATAACTTCCACCTGTAAGATGGAAGAGCTGCTAATGCTCATTACAGGCACACTGAAAAAGAGGTGTTAATGCTCATTATGGGCACACTGATACCCAATGTCATGTAGGCGTTGCTCTTGAGCTTCGTTTACTGTAGCCACCTTTAAATTTTTTTAAAAAAAGGGAAAGTGAGGCTTATTTCTTGAATCTAACCCTAAGCCAAACCCAGTACTATGGGGTTTCCAGATCAGAAAGATGTAGGAGCAGCAATGTTGGGGCCCTGCTGGCATCACCTTGTCTTTTCCAGCCCCAGTGTTCCTGGAGCTGAGAGCTCTTTTGACAATGATGGTATTTCGGGTCCTGCTCTTTTGCTCTGTCTCTCAGTGATTTCCTTATGAAGGCAACTCAATTTTCATGTGTTTCCCCCTCTCACCCCCAACAGCCACTCCTGGTAATTGTCTAACTCTGAAAGCCAGGCAAGGTCTTTTCTGGCTCATACATTAGCAGCAGTAGACTGTGAAATCAGAGGTTAGCTAATAAGCCATCAGGACAGTCTGGACTGTCACTACAGACCTGGCAGAAGTAATAACACTGATTTAGTCAGCAGAGTAACAAAATGTAGCTCTGAACATACCCAGGTAGCAGAAATCCACAGACTGAAAAAACCTTCCATTCATGAGCAATTGCTTTTGAGTCTGGAATCACAGGAAAAGATGCTAACATCCAAAAATTGTCTGAAATATTTTGCTAATAGAGTTAAATTTCTACTGTTTATTTTAGATCCTATGCCTCAGGGAAAGAGAAGAATTTCTTCATCTTCTTTCCTGTTTTGAGCTTTTCTTACTTAATTTAAGCAAAGGTGGGCTAGAAAAAAGTCCTTGATCCGAATATTCCCACACATTCTGTTCTTCAAAAATCAAAATCTGACCTTGTGCCTGTGATCCATCTGTCCCCTCAGTGCTGTTGTGTACCTTCCCACATTCCCTCTCTGAGCCTGTTTGCCATTCCCTGTGCCTGCTTGCCAGCTGTTTATTTTCTCTTCATCAGCTTTTTTGGGAAGAGGCCATTTCATTTTCCGTCAAGTCTCTTCTCTCTTTCATTGATTCTCATCTGTATTTTTCCCTTCTGCCCTCACCCAGCTCCACACACATTTTCTTCTCCATTAAGTTAACTCACAATTCATCAAGATTGTGCACTCCAGAGCCAAGCAGATATGGAGCATTTGAGAAGAAAAGGCAGGGATTGCTCCAGCTCGCTAATAAAGGGTATCAATCTTGCTCCCGTTTTAATGAAACAAGTTGTAAGCTTCTCTTAGTCACACTAATGAAAGTGTTTTGCCAAGTTTATCCCTAGCACGAATCCCACAACAAAAAGTAGGGGAAGAAAGGGGTACAGCATTGAGAATAATGGACCTATATTTTTAGCTGATGGATATTACATAATAGAAAAACTAAGAACATTTTGGGGCTAGGAATAGGATAATAACATCCATCTCTGTAGTGAAGTGGAGGGCCAGGACCCTCACTCTAAATGGCACAAATAATGGCCATTGTATGTGTTCACAAGGCCAGTGTAGGCCACATCAGACCACATCTCTGAAAGTCTTGGGGAGGGGTGAGGGATTCTGTTCCATTATTGAAAGGGTTTTATAGGTTCAAAGCCAGGAGACATAGGTAACTCTAGCATTCTTCTTCAGAATTCCTCTTGCATTCCCCCAGAGCAACCGCTACTGACAGCACAAAGCACTGCCCTAGCTGGACAGGTCTCTCATCTCACAGGGCTGCTCAGCACGTGCAGCTTCCCCTAGGAACCATTCACCATCCCTGTACACATGGGGAAAGGGCCTCTGGAAACTGCCTCAGGAGATCAGGGCTTTGTTTCCAAGGACAGAAAAGGAGCTGCCTGCACACAGCTGAGGACTGCATTTTTGCAGTCACTTCACTTTCCTGCTAACATCACTTCAGGGACTTAAAATCCATTCCCCATCCCCAAATCAAATTCTACTTTCCCGGTTTCATCCTTATCTCCTTCTCCCACCAGCACTAAGTGAGCTTGGATAGAGTCTAATGCTGAGTGTGCAGCCATGAGTTGCTCTGCAGTCTCTGTGTATTCTTTACCTTACATTTCTCCAGACAGAACTGCAGAAGAGCTTTTCCCCCTTTTCCAGCTGAAAGGGTCTCTTAGCATGGATCTGCCAAAGCCAGCACACATCCATCCTTTGCTTTTCTCAAATTCTGCTCCAGGCCACATAGGGCCCCTGGCAAAGGGCTCAAGAGCAAAGGGAACAGGAAGGGCTGGAGCAGCTCCCCACACACCTCACTGTTCTTTTGAATCTCTCCAGCTCTCAATTCCCAAGTTACAGATGCATTATCGCAAGAAAGATGCAACCACCTCAGTCTGGTGTCTCCCCTCTTCTCATGCTAATCTTCCATACCATTACAGTATTACACACCCCTATGAATACTTCTTTTAATGCTTTATTCTCCCTTATTCCCATGAGAGATCTCATTTGCCTTCATCTTGAAATAATATGACATATTATCACCAGTTATCACAAACGACAATTTCTCTGTCTCTCCTGGGAAGTGTATTTTATACCTGCCTTCTCACCAGGACAAATCCTTAAGAATGACTGAAAACAGACAAAATTTGGTCTACCTGAGCCTTTGTACTACAATGTGACAAAAAAAAATTAGAAGGATGGGGACAAAAAAGCCAGGTCATCATCAGAATACAAGATCTCAACTAGTTCACAACTGTGAAAAAGATGAACCTATTGTGACAGGGCACTTCTTACTTCAATAAGAACAAAACACGAGCTGTGATGATGATATAAGTTTTTGTGGTTGGATTGGGTTTTTTAAATGATAAATGAACTCCTTGGTTGTTTTCTCTCTTGTGATAGTTCTGAAAGGAGAGACTGTACAATGGCAGGGCATAATTGAATTGTAAAGACAGAGGCACAGATGGATAACAACTCTCTGTCATTTGTTCCTGAAACTTCCTAAATGAAACTCACATCAAAATGTGAAAATCCGTAAAGCATCATTAATTTCAAGGGATCAGAGTAAGATTTTAAGCAGGAACTATGAAATAGTTTCTGTGTGTACTCTTCTGATGTCTTTCCTACTTCATCTAATTAACAATAAAACAGATGTCCCGTGACAAAATCAGCTTTTTCATCCAATAACACCCTGACAATCTAAAAATGCCAAACCCTTCACATATGTAAGTTAAATGTCACTGGAGACAGTTGATGCAATTTAGAGATAAAAGCAAAGTGAATAGTAACATTGGCTAACTATCTACAGGGGTGCAAAAAAACCGCTATTGTCTGCCCTTCATATCCTTGAAGATCTTTAGTGCAGTGATTCTTGGACTAAACCTTTTCTCAGTTCTTTACATGTAACCTTCCAATACTTCAAGAAGTTAAATTGGTTACAAACCTTAAATATCAATATAGACATACTATACATATATAAATTGAAGTACTCAAAGTTCTTTTAAAGGCTCATATTCTGAAGTAGAAGTGGTCTGTATTTCCTGTCACCCAGTTGTAAGAGCCAGGAATAAAGGAAGACGAAACTTCAACTCAGGAAAATAAACCAATAATATAATAACAAAAAGAATCTGACTTCCTTTACGTGGCTACATAAACACAGGAAGACTCACAGCATTGGTATGTACTTACAATAAGTAGCTCAAATATTCCAGCACCACAAACACTCCCTCATTGGCAGTCTATACCTGCTCCTAATTAAACACTTGCCCTCCCCTAAATGATGCACGGGTCGTTCACATGCAGTTTGGCATCAAAGGCAGGCTGCTCTCAGGACAGGGAATTCTCAATTTGTTTATGTTTTTTTTAGGAATTACACATGGAGGAAGGCAGTCAAGGCTGCTTCAGGTGGAAGAGTCTAATACAGAAAAATTCCCAACCTTCAGTCTGTCTCCTCATCATATGTGCCCTCCAAGAAAATTAAGGGTTTTTTGGTATTCAGAAGATACCCTTTAGAACAATACAATTATCCCGAAGGTACTACATCTCTTTATGAAATGTGATACACAGCACTCAGAGAGACTCTGGTGAAGTTAATCATAGTTGCAATCGTGTGTCTTTTCCAATTCACGCAGTTGTGTGATTGACAGAAACTCCCAAAGCAGAATCCAATTAAGTATAATTTTGATTCTCATAAGACAAGTCTGCCTTTGTTGTAACACCAGAATCAGTTCTGAAACACAGATAAAACAGATATTAAATAATGTAATCTGAAGCTTCTCAGAGAGAATAAATGCCACCAATAATAATGCTGCCAGTGTTTCCTTCAGCAGAATTCAGAGTTGGTTCTCTACAAAGTTGAAATATAAACACCTCAAGTTATAAGATACTAGGGGGCAGCTTTTTGAGGTTTTTAGGTACCTGAAAGTGCAAAGACTCACAGAGATTTTCAGAAACACCAAGACACTTACTCCCACAGAACCAAGAGAAATTACAAACTAATCCTCAGAGTATCAGAACTATGAGCATATATAGTTGGTGCATCACCTTTAGCAGATTACATTGTCTGTGATTCATCTTCCGCTATATAAAGAAGTGCTTTGATAATGCTGGATACAGGGCTGATGGCACAGCAATGCACTGGTCTGTGGGATAATCACCATGATTTACCATCCAAAAACCTTGAGAACTTCTGCATTGCCATAATAGTACTAATTTTAATCCACTAAATACCGTCCAAAATTTGATCAAGTCACCCACTATAATCTTTCTTGCCCCACCAAAACCCACTTCAGCTCTATTCAGTTCTTCCACACAACCCATGATCTGCAAATGCATTTCTCCCCCTTCTCTCACACACTGAGGAATAGGATAAAAGAACCCTCGAGTTTGTTACTTGCAAAGTGACCTCTGCCAGACTGGGGTCAGAAATTAATGCCATCTTCTCTTTCGGTGCCCACACCATGCCAGACACGGGGTGCTTTCTCATTACCTGCCTGTTTCAGCTACCTGCTGCCTCTTGTTTAGTGGTTGGTGCCACTGGCAGCCACTGTAATCACGGTGACAGCGCTTTACAAGTGCAGACAGATTTGCTCTCTTCCAGCTGTTTCGCTCTGCTCCTTTCACGGAGCCAACAGAAAGGATACAAATCTTTGAGGTGTCGTTACAGACTCACTGCAGGGATGGACTGGCCACCACCACAGGAGAAAAAAAAAATCACTTCTAGCAAAGGCCCAAATTTCAGGAATTCGGTCTGGGTTCTGAACCACAAAGGCTAAAGCCCAGGGGAACGGGAGCGGCTCCGCTGGGACGGCCCGGGGAAGCGGGAGTGGCTCCAAAGGGACAGCCTGGGGGAACGGGAGCGGATCCAGTGGGACGGGAGCGGCACTGCTGGGACGGCGCGGGGGAGCGGGAGCGGATCCAG
>VWPU01011871.1:0-70430 GCA_013398955.1 Callaeas wilsoni
GATCAATAGAACACACACCAGAACATTGGCCAATAATGCCAAACCGAACTGATCAATGAGTTGTATCTTCTGCCGTCTCAAATTAGCGCAGTCTTGTGTTGTGCTGAGCCCTTCCCCAGGCATCAGGCTCCTCAGGTTCTCACATTTCTTTCATTGCCAAAGAAAACAGATTTCCTCCCTTATTATATTTGCAATTTATTTATTTATTTATTGCATTCTAAATTTAAAATTTCTCCTGCATTTACTACTGATAAACAGGAACAGGGAACAGTGCAGTCGATAAGAAAAGGGACGTGCTATGAATACCACATTGTTTGTTGGGAAAAACTCAAACAGCCAAAAGTGACCTAGATGATATTCCCTTACTACTGCTGCAGGCTACACTTAAAATCAAAATTTGGTCTGAGCTAATTAGCACAAGCAAGTAAATGGCCCTGATCATTGGCTCCTGTAAATTACATTCTCGTACTGTGCTACAATAAGAAATGTTCTTTCATTTCAGTTGTTAGGGAACATTTTATAACATATTGTAAATCACAGCTAGAGTTTTTTTCCCTTGTATAGCTCTTGGCACTGATGAAGTAATCTTGAAAAATTATCAGCAAAATTTCCCCAAATGCTAACGGCAAAATGTTCCTAAATTTATAGAACCTTTGGCTTAGATGAATGTTGCTGTGAGCAACAATTAACTGGGAAGGAAATTTTGGTAATCATCACATATAACATGTGATGCAGATGTTGAATGATGGGAAAATTAGAAAATAAATCCACTCAATCCATGCAATGTGATTTACTGACTGAGGAAAGATATGCAAACCACAGATTCCAAGGCCAGAAGAGGGGAAAAAAACCTACTTGGGCAGTGTCCTCTTTCTCGAAGTTGTAATTCAACAGCCTCTGGTGCCAAGGAAAAGATTCGTGGTAGCCAGCTGATGCCATCCTTCCAGTCAAAGTGCCTCCTGCTTGGCTGCATCTGCCCTTTCATTGCAAATGAACTGCAGCTCCCACTTCCTACTCTCAGAAAGAAGGAAATTTCTCATATTTTTTATATTATTGGTTTATTAGTGCTGGAGAAGGGACTTACACCCCTGTTCCCACTGAAAATGTTCCTCTCAGCATATCAAGAACAAATTTATTTTTGCCTGTAGCAGGTGTTACTCAGAAATCTCAAACAACAAGTGTTTGAAATGCTATAAAAGTAATGATTTGGAAGTTTTATATAGTTTTCTGCATAAATGATATTAAAATATTTTGCTCCTGCACCTGCCTACTCTTTACATTAGCATAATTATTCATATCTTAACAAACACATCAGTGGCATTTGGTTAGATGAACAGAAAAATTGGAGCTTTGTCCATCTGTAAAGCATCTGCCATGACAAGAAAACTCCTGTGTTTTTATTATTAAAAAAAGATAGGTGAGGGTTGTTTTGTTGTTTTTCTTTGATCAGTAGGTCCTCACTTTTATTTTCTTAACTTAATCTGAGAACCACCAGATGTTGTTGAGCTGTTTGTTCCAATGAGTATTTCCTCTAAAAATGAGGTTCCAGACATGCCCACAATAACCAGCAGAGCCCAGCGCAGGCTCGGCTGCCTAACACCATTCTGACCATTACATGCTCTTCACTGGGAAAGAATTCCCCACTGAAAATATATTTGTCTCAGATGTGAACACAACAGGAAGAGGGAATGTAATTTTTTAGAGCTTTTGGACATGTGTAGACTTTGTATAAAGGTGACAAAATAGCCACTGGATGCAGTAATAAATCACTTGGTTGTGCAGCAATTTTACACTGGGCAATTAAAAGCTTTCCATATGGATATAAATTCAAATGTATGCTAAGGTGTTCTTCACATTGGCTAGGAGTGGCTTCTGCCTGTGGGGGACATGGTATCAGGTACTGCTGAAAACTCTGACAGGAGAGTCGGCTGCAGCAATGGCAGAAAAACGTGTCTCACATAAAATCGTAGAATTATGGAATGGTTTGGGTTGAGAGGGACCTCAAAGCCCATCCAGTGCCACCCCTGCCATGGACAGGGACACCTTCCACTATCGCAGGCTGCTCCAAGCCCCAGTGTCCAACCTGGACACTGCCAGGGATCCAGGGGCAGCCACAGCTTCTCTGGGAATCCCATTCCGGCACCTCACCAGACTCACCACCAGCCATTTCTTCCCTATATCCCATCTAAATTTCCCTTCTTGCAGTGTGAATCCATTCCCCCTTGTCCTGTCACTGCAGTTCCTGATGAATTGTCCCTCTCCTCTCTTCTGACATCATCTCAGTGCTGGATCATTTCCCATATTTCTGTTTAAATGGTATTTCAACTTCATCACTTTCACAGGGGATTTTTTCAAAATCCATCAGAAAGTTCTGTCTAGGAAGGGAAATGAATGCTTAAAGTCGTGTTACATAAAGAACAATCCCTCTGAGGCTGTGACATGAGGGTATTAATTGACTTGAATGATGGCTTTGTAATACTTTGACATATTTTTGGATGGCAAAAAAGATTTACAGTATGGAGCAAGAAATACTAAGTCATTTTGTGACAACAAAATTTGTAAGTGTATTTATATAATTTAAAGCATTTTAAAGGAAAATTTAGGATGGGGACATTTTAATCCCACTGCGTTCAGGATTAAAAATCAGAGTTTAGCAAAAACATGTACTCTTCAGGCTTTTTTTTTATTGTTCTGTTTTTCTGGTATTACAGCCTGCTGTTTGGATTGTCAAAGATGTGTAAGTAATTTTAAGAAATGTGTCAAGCTGACACAAAATATTTTATAAGGCTTTACTTTTCCTAGTTACAGTGTGTCTTATTTGGCGAGCTTGCTTTTGCCTGACAATGAATTTTTATTTTCTAACTCCTTCATCACTCGGTCTTGTCACACAAAAATTATAACAAGAGCAAAATCTACATATGATTTGAGCAAGAAATTCTGTGATCAATTCGACTTTCAGAATGGATCAATCACCTCAGTAATCAGTGGTTCTAGTCAATAATAATGCAGAGACTTTTTCAGTTAGTTTACCAATCACTTCAGCTTGATTTATAGAATGCATTTAAAGCATGAAGTATTATACAAGCAGAATGGTAAAAACATGCCCCAGTCAAGTGTGCTGTTCCACAAATTTGCACTAGTTTGTGTCTGAAAATGAGGGTCTTCAATACGCCTCAGAATCGACTTCTAAATCTCACCTAAAATAGGAAGAGTTTAAGATCTGACACCTGTTTTTTATAACTTTGCATGCAAGAGCAGGAGATCTGTAACAGAAAGAAAACTACTGTACTGTAAGAAAGAGTTGCATTTCTGGTTTGAGATTATAATCTCAACCACCCTCTGAATTCAATGTTCAATGTCCCCAGGCACATCTTGGAACAATTATCTATCAAAAACTGCAATTCTTTATCATAAATAATCTTGAAGTAAATAGACCGTAATCCAAAGGAAAAAAAAAATCCTGTCTCTTTCTTTCATTGCTAATTAAAAATCTATTTTTAGCATAAAAAGAGGAATCATTTTTCTAATTTTTATTTAGCAGGATCAGTCATTTCAAAAGGACTAATGCCCTGAAGATAGTGTGGTACCTTATTTGGGGAGTTCTCACAAGGAAATTGAAATCTGAATTGTTAAAACATTGTTAGATACTACACAAAACAAATGTCCATTGGGCAACAAAGTAATTTAACCAAAATAATTGAACAGCTACTATTTTCCTTTGTTTTCTGCTGTCTTGTGTGACCTGCTAAGCTACAGTGAGCTGTTATAAAGCCATCCCTTCTGCTGGTCACCTCAGTTTCACTCCTTTATTTGTTCCTGTTGCATTCTTGTTCCCTGAAAGCCACAATATGCAATTGTTCCCTGGATTTTTTAATCATATGATGCCACGTTAAATGCAGACAACACATTTTGCTATCAATTTTCATTTTGATCAGCTTCAGATCAAGCTTTTGTGCAAAAATCAGAGACGAATTCAGAACATGCAGGGAAGGGTAGGACTTAATATCCCTTACATTACAAAGATAATGTTTTAATAAACAAACCCTTAATCAGATCGCCCATAAAGCCCTTGAAAGTCAGCAAGTATTGGTTTGTAAGAGATGGGTAACCCAAAGAATTGGTCACAGTGATTCAATACTCCTGAATTTAATAAGGCTGTTATTGAGATGATATTTAAATTTCCCTCCTATGTATTCAGCTTCTTAAAAGTCTGTATTTATCAAAACTAGTCTTCTTCACAGAATTTAAAATTAAGTGGAAAAGTTTGCCATCAACAATTTTTCCAATGCACTAATATAGATAAAATAGATATACAGTGGAGAATACAAAATTAATTTTGAAGGCAAAGATAACTTCCCCTCCCACACAATTTCATACAGATTTTCCTATTATTTACCTGCTTTGGTACTTGTTTTCCACAAACACTGTACATTGTTCAGCTGGTATTGCTCAGCTAAAGATTTCTTCTTACCATAGCCTGTATGTTTTCATATAAAGATAATTTTAGATCCAAACCAACTCTGTTTCTTTTAAGACAAATGAGCTTTGCCTGGCAACAGCAACTTTCAGGATAGTAACATTACTGAATTCCAAGTGCACTCTTGCACAAATATCTTCCTGATCTCTCGAAGATCTGGCAGCATTTATCAAATTGTTCCTACAGACATATTAATAGAGAGATGGGGTCTGTGTGCACATAATCACACTGTCCTCCGCCTCTGCATCCATGGCTTTCACCGGAGCTCAAGCAGAACGTGAAGCTCCTGTGTGATATGAATCAGGGCCAGATAAAAATGGCCAAGAGATGTGCCAGAGCACATCGAGGACTTCTCAGTCCTTTAATCCACTTTCAATTTGTGGCACTGAGTAGGGAAGCAGGGAAGTGTCGCCAGGATCCAGTGGGAGACAGAGAGAGGGAAGGATTGTATGACATTGTTGGGTCCCAGCACAGTAAGAGCAGCTGGGAGGGGCTGGGAGAGGCCACAAATCACAGCAGACCTATGGGCAGCATTGGGATTTCTCTTCCTCTTTCTCTCCCAGTTTTCCAGTCCATCTTCTGTCCTTGAAGCCCTCTCAGCCCCCCTCACAGCCCAGCCCACGCTCTCACAAGGATCCCCGCAGGATGCTGAAAGAAGCCCTCTCCTTTATCCCTCACCCTGCTGTAGCCCCTCAGGGGCTGGGGAAATGGCTGGAGAGGACAGCAGAGGAGGCCCTGGAGATTTTGGGGGGTTTCTCCTGTTTTCTCTCAGGAGCAGAGGCTGGGTGTTGCTGTTCCCTCTCCCCAGCTGTGGCACAGGAGTTACTGACTGTCACCTCCTGCATCCTGCAGCAGCTGCTCTCATTACCATTAAATTGGCTGTGCTGGAAGGGGTGACAACGCTGGGCCAAGCCTGCTCTTCCTTGTCTCAGGGATGATGCAAGGAATCATTAAAGAAAAATTAATCTTTTTATGTGCAAGATGTAACAATAGGGGAAAATGTCAGCTGTAAAATGCACACAGTCACTCACAGAGAGATTACTCTAAAGAGATAACCATCCTTTAAATAAAAGTGAAGAACTGTAAAATGGTTTTAATTACCCAATCACATTTACTTAATGCAATGTTATATAGAATACTTTGATTTTGAATTGAACAAAGAAGAAAATTACTTAAGGACCTGTTCTTATCAGGTCCTAACCTTCCTGTGGTAGATTTGAATGTTTTTCTTTCTAAATATAATTTCATCTTTCTTTTGAACACCATTTTTTAAAATACCATTCAATTCAACAGGTAGCAATATAATAAGCATGGATATAATTTTGTGCTTCTAGTAATCTATATAAAATGACCCATATGAATCATTTTGAATGATTGAAAACCTTATATTAATTTTGACTTGGGACAAAATCTCCCTGACTGCCTAGGTAAAGTAGGATGATAATCCTACATGATTTAGTAACAGTCATGAAGCGAAGACACAAAACTTGATAAGCTTACAGGCTTCAAACAGATTTGTTTCTTTTTCTCCACTGATTTTGCATACCTTTGACCTTGTTGTAAAACTACTGAGCCAAGGGGAAGAGGCAGAAAAGAGACGCCTTGAAATAAAAACAAACCCCTTTAAATACATATTTGATGGAAGGTTGGATTCATGGATTAAAAGCCATATTTTCCACAGCCACCCATTAATAGAGATTTTGAAGTTCTCCCTGCTCACATGGGGAAACGGTTTTTGCTTAGAAGTCAACACAGCAGAGGAAAGTTGGAGAACAACAGCATCATACTGGAGTTCCACAGGGAACAATTCTGACACTGCCGTCATGTTTTCGATCACATCTACCTCAAACTGTGTTCCAAAATAACCGTGATCCTATTAATCACTCCTGATTATCATCCCAAACCTGACACGCTAATTTGGCTACAAAAGAAATCTGAAGTATCATCTGTATTTTTCCTTTGTTATGCTAATCAACATCAAAGGCTGGGTTACTTCTCCTCAGTGCCACTTGCTAACTGAAAATTAATCTGCCCAGTTATTTTTTCACCTGGACAAACACAAGAAAACTTTGAATTTCTTTAGCCATTATTTATTAAATCAAAGAGACCTATCTTGTCCTGAGATGAAAGACAATTCCCTTCCTCGTTCATATGGGGAAAATTCCCCTTTTGGAAGACATAACCTGAATTACAAAAATAGCACGGGATTTGTGCGTTAGGATTCCTGCTTCCTACACTGTCCTTGAGTTTATAAAGCTCTTAAAATTACCAATTACTTTGTGATTCTTAAATAGCAGAAAAGTTAAATTCACATTTATGATGGTTTATCCTCAGCAGAATTCTTTGAACACCTATTTCATTAATATTATGACAGCATGAAAGTGATGCACTTGGTATATAATGCTGGATTAAATTCTAAGTTATTTCTTTAGCAGTTACTTCGTTTTGTAAAGACTGATATATTTTTAAAGAGTGGGTTTGAGGCAGATAATATTTTTTTTACTTAATCAGTTGGTTAAAACAAATAAAAAGTTTAAAAGTGTCACACTATAGCATAATTTCATCTGGATCAAATGTAAGTAAAATAGAGAAAAAGATTGAATGTTTTCCTAAAGAGATGTTATTGTTCATATCCATAATCCTTTAATCCTGCAGGGATAATAGCTGACTCCAGTGGATGTTTACTTAAGGAAGAAGGGAGGGTTTTATCCACAGTATGGGTAAATTGCCCAACATTCCTACTAACCGTTTGTGTTGGTTATAGCTGTACTCAGTCTGGGCTGAAATATCCCGTTTTCTTTGAAAAATGCCTATCAGAATTAGTTCATCAGTTTCTGAAAATAAGAGCCAGGAAAATAACTTTTCCCCTTGTTATAAAACTTAGGGTGACCTTATCTTCCATCATTTGTGTCATTTATAATTCTGAGATTTGGCAGAGGTTGCTGTGCATGTCAAGGGTGCACTTTTTGCCATCCTCTTGAAAGTCACCCAAGTCTGACAGTTCTAGCCTTTGAAAACTGCAGCTTGCCTATGCCCAACAGATAATTACTGGTTCCCCAAACCTAAATTTCTTTAAGAACTCAAAGATACGACTCTAGATAACTGTAGGTCAAGTGGGCTATTTTAACTAAGGAGAAGCAAATGCTTTTCAACTACTCCTAGCAAGAAAAAAATGAAATATGGAGGGGTTAATATCAAAGTCCCATAAGTATCAAAGGTGTGGAGCCAAGGATGCCAGGTATGGAGCTGTAAAATTGGCACAAATTGTTGGAGACAGGCAAAGACTTGGAACAAAGGCAAATGAAGCCTGGAATATTTCTGCAAAGGGATCTGTAGAGCAGTTTAGGGCTGATGAACTAAAAGGCAGAGAGGTACATAGGAAAAAGCAGCAAGGTAAAAAGAATGGCAATGGGAAGCAACAATTAAGAAATAAATCCTGTAAGTTGAGGAAAAAGACTATGGTGGAGAAACAGAGCAGATCAAAAGCAAGGTGGAAATGGGAAAGCAGCTTGGAGCAGGGAAAGTCTCTAAGTACAATAAACAAGAGTAAAGAGAATTAGGCACTGTGTGTAGGGTTATCAGAAGGGACAGAGACGCAAGGGCAGAGAAAATAAAATAGCAGCAGGTTGGAAGGCATGAATCAGAAGATAGGAAGTTAAAACCACCACCACAACAACAAGACCACCTTAATTTGTTAATAAAAATTTTCCATACTAGATCCTGGGAAACAATCCACTGGTGATTTTCACTTTGCTGTGTGTGAAACTCATTGTCTGTGTGTGGATGACACCTTATTGTGCTGGTGGTTTGGGATCTGCTGCTTCTTCCCTGGCCAGCAAGGCCCTAGTGCATGGAATTCATTATCTCACTGATAACAGCCCTGGGAACCCACGTGTGCTCACAGTCCAGCTCATTTTCCTTGAATCTAAGAAGAGAAACGCTGAAAATCTGTATCCCAGTACTATTATAACACATAACAAGTGCCATCATTAAACTCTGTGCAGCCAATGGCTGGGAAGGATCTCCATTTGGGATTGTGGCACCCTGCATGCTTGTCCCACTATTCCCCCCCTCCAGGACTCATGACATATTTTGTTGACTTGCTTGATTAAAGTGCACTGAAGGATGCTGTTCATAGAACTTCTGCTCCACTTGTTGTAGGAGGTGAAAAATGAATAATGAAAGAGGCAGCAGATTCAGGAATCAGGAAGGTTGGTTTACAGTCTATATTAAAGCATCTGAATGTCATCTGACTTTGTTGCCTTTGCTGCAGAAGTCCTTCCCATGGCTTTTCCAGAGGATTCCTAGCTGTTCTCACAGCCTACAAGCCAAACTAGAGGCCTCACAGCTGCCATCAAAACCAGTGGAAGTCACTGAAAAAAAATGAACACATTTATGGGCTAAATGAGTGGCATTTCAGATCAGACATCCAAAATGGACCAGCTGACTCCATCTAGCTTTTAATGAGGAGAGATGGTGTCAGTGCATCTCAGGTGTTCTGAAAATCCTGTCAGACTCAGAGCTTGTACAAAGGAGCATTACAGGACACAGAATCCCAGGGCCATGGAACAGTTCAGGTTGAAGGGACAGCAGGAGGCCACCCAGACCATCCTCCAGCCCTTCTAAGGTCCACTGAGGGGTCACTCTGCCTCTTCTCCCCCAGGTTTGGTGTCATTGACACTGAAATCAGCCCCATATTGTCCAAGTGCCACACAGGACATGACACAAACCCCCTTGGTATTAAGACATATGGAACTGGATATTATTGTCAGTGGATAATACTGATTTTATCTAGGTAAAATTTAGAAAATTACAATTTCCTATCCTTCACTATCCTTACACTGTCTATGGCCTGAATTGGATTGTCCTGTAAGAGATGCCTGAAATCCATAAAACTCAGAAAATGCATTAACACAGAGCAAATGCAATTATTTTCTCTATAAGATATAAATATTTGTTAGTGTATTACTTTAAAAGTACCTGAACAGGGAAATATTTCATTTTGTCACAAACATTGGGCTATCCAAATTGAAACAAAATCATTATTGCTTTTTGTTAGTGCAAATGAGAGTGACTCCAAATAAACTAAAACACGAAGCAAGGAAAATAATCTAAAACCCTAATACAAGGAAGAGAACAGTAAAATTTAACAACACTTTTAAAAAACACTCAAGCTTGTACCACTTAAGAATCCACAAGAAAAGTATCTGGTTTTATATCGTATGTTTAAAAAACACCCTGTGTCACCATTAATCCAATCAGTTGACTTCCCAGCAAGGCCTTCATTTATTAGAAGTGACAGCAGACTGGAATGGAGGGAACTTGGGAAACCTCAAGGAAATAATTAAACAGCCAAGCCAGCATCTGGCCGTACCAATGAGCTCCAGCAGGACCAGGCTGCACCTTCCTGGAGCTTATCCGTAGGAGTTCTGTCTCAGATGCGATCCTTGCCCAACCCCAAAGTGGTCTGGGCTGGAAATGCTGCCTTAGATCCAGGTTTTCAGGTCAGAACCGCTCAGGCTGAGCTCTCAGTTGTGGTGGGACTCGCACTGAGCCCACACGTGAACATCAGCCACAGGTAAAAGAGAAACGGAAGGACAGAAGAAAAAGAGAAGCTTCTAAAAAGAGTAAATGCTGACTGGGAAAGCAAAAGACAAATAGGAAGCCTGAGTGAAAACACTGAAGGAATTGTGGAAGTTTCTGGTCTAAAAGGAATCCTCGAGGTGTGTGCCCGGCCAGCTAGAACAGGTGATACAATGATTTAATGAGTAAAGTTCTGTGCAAACAGAAAGATTTAACAGAAAAATATGTGGGAGTGGAAAAAGCCATTTTTAAACATTCATTAATAACTTTCCTAATATTTTTATCAGATGTGCTGGACTATGATATAAATCTCTTCCTGTATTCTGTTCAAAACCCAGCCATTTTCAGATCCCAACCCCATTTCTCCTTCAGTGATTTATGCATTGGATCTACATTGTTGCCTCATTATACATCCAGGTAGCTGCTGATTCTTACTACAGAATTTAAATTTTGGCTTTAACATACAGTCTCCAACGATTTCTTTTTTTTCATTTTGATAAGTTCCTCATCTGTATGAAAGAACATGTTCTTTTCATTCTGAACAGTGATTAAATATTTGTTCATTTATTAATGCTTAATTCACGGATGAAATAATGTCTATTTGTCTGTTAGATGTGTAGGATTTGCTCCTATTGCAACTGAATTCAATGCCTTTGACCCTTTGAAGCCCTCTATAAGCACAATTAATGTAATCTTCTCCCTAGCTCTCCATTCCTGCTTTGTGTGGTTCGTTCAAATTCATCACCTTTCAAGCAATTCTACCGAGTGTGTTATCTCAGCTCCTTAGGGGAAGCTTTTATGGGAGCAAATACCTTGCCACTTAATTACATTCCAGGAAATTATTAGATTGCACTCTCCAGTTTATCTTGTAAGGGAAAAAGGGGACTCTGGATATTTTGTTTATGAATTTCATATGCACGACAGGTCACCTGTTTGAGACAGGTTTACTTTACAGTAAGGAGTTCAGTTAAAAGAGATTGGGAGTGATAAAGCCACCTGAAGAACCCAAAGAGCTCTGAAAGCCTCCCTGCTCTCACACACGTGGATTTATTCACCCCTCTACGAGCCCAGGATAAAAAAGAACATGAAATTTCAAAGGGGGTAAGAAGATGATTTGAATGGTCTCAGGAGCTCCTCAGAGTGAGGGTACCAGTAGAAGAAAATTAACAAAACCCCACAGACACTTCAGTGAACACTTTGCTTTCCCCCTTTGAATAATAGGATTTCATATTACATTTTATCAGGCATACTAGGAAATACATATATTAACATTTTCATTACACCTGCTGATTCTGCACTACGTATTTCTGGGTGTACAGGTAAATAGTCCTTTTTATTTCTCCTGACAAACCTGATTATTTATCAGTCTGAACCACTACCACACTGTCCCAGAGGGAGTCACTGGCCAAAGCCATGGAGTCCTGTCAGATTAACAAGTTTGTACAGTTTGAGGTTGTGACCTGTAAGGGAGATGGCAGCAGCAAAATCAGTTCCCCAAGGTGCACATTAAAGAATTCCTACTGTACAGTTTGCCACTTCCACAGGATAAACCAGAAGATAGCAGGGACACAATCCAGAGTTCTCTCCCTGGGCCCAAAACAGAGCTGGCTGAAGGCTTAAAACGCATCCCAAATCTGTCCTGCCCTTACACAGCCCCGGGGCTTCAGAAAAGAAGCACATTATCCTGTGCCCTGCAATGTCTAATCTTCGTATTAATAAAAAATGGCCTTTACTCAAAGGAGCATTTCTAACCCCTTCTCCCTTACAGATGAGGGACAGAAAAGCACACAGACATTTTTGTCTGTTTTGCAGGAATTTGTTGAGTACAGAATTCCCATTCACCAACCATTGCTCAATCTACAACATTTGTGATGTTCACAGGAATCAAACAAAAGCTTCCAGCTGTTGCATACACTTTATCTAGAAGATTGAATTATCTGTCTATAGTCTAAAATTCAGACTTATGCATTTTTTCTCCATTTTCTTACACTTTTTCAGCTGGATTTTAAAAAATGCTGCTCTAGTTTCTGTTGAACAAAGTGCATTTATCTCAGATATTCCTCTGAACTGTGTTACTGACTCTGCAACATCTGTTTTACCTCAAACTATGGCTCCCATTCATGTAGCAGTAACACTGAATTTTTTTTGTTTGCTATTTTTGTGCTGTCTCTTCTGTGGCATTGGAGTTCACTATGTAAACTGGATATAATCATCTTTTAGTGTAAGATTTTTATAACGGGAAGGCTTGAGCTCCAGGAATGATCACCTGTTGCCTCTCTGACACACTGATCACCCACAGCAGCTTCCAGACATAATACAAACTCATGCAAATTCCGTGTAAAAGCAGGCAAAGAAAAAAGAAGAAAAAAGCCTCCAAAATCTAAGAGTGTGGCAAATTCTCAAAAGAAAGACACCAAAATGATACCATTTACACCATCACAGGAAAGGGTCATCACAGATGCATAAGAGCCCTGGTGTCCCAGCACAGCAAGGACCTGGAGCTGCTGGACAGAGGCCAGAGGAGGCACCAGGATGAGCAGAGGGATGGAGCAGCTCTGCTGGGAGGAAAGGCTGGCAGAGCTGGGATGGTCCAGCCTGGAGAGGAGAAGCTTTGGGGTGAGCTCACTGTGGCCTTGCAGGGCCTGAAGGAGCTGCAGGAAAGATGGAGAGAGACAATTGCCGAGGGCTGGAGGCACAGGACACAGGGAATGGCTTCCCAGTGCCAGAGGGCAGGGCTGGATGGGATATTGGGAAGGAATTGTTCCCTGGGAGGGTGGGCAGGCCCTGGCACAGGGTGCCCAGAGCCGCTGTGGCTGCCCCTGGATCCCTGGCAGTGCCCAAGGCCAGGTTGGACACTGGGGCTTGGAGCAGCCTGGGACAGTGGAAGGTGTCCCTGGGCATGGCAGGGGTGGCATTGGATGGGCTTTAAGGTCCCTTCCCACCCAAACCATTCCATGATTCTGTGATTCTATGACAGGACTTATCATATCCAGTTTTAATACTTAATTCTATTTCTCATTGATTCATACACAATAAGTGATGAATACAAATATAAATTCAACCTCTAACTCACAACTCAAAATCACAATTCTTTTGTTTCTAAGAGTTTCTGAGGACAGCTATAAAATAATGATTCTGATATTTCCACTCAGTGGATCTTCAGTGGCTTTCAGACAACGTCTGTGAGTTTTTTGCTTCATCATCTATAGGCTTATTTTGCTTTTATTTACAAAAACAGACCCACACCCAAACTACAGAACTGCATTTACCATGTGAAATGTGAACAGGATGGAGTACTTACAATGCACCCTGGGATAGTGGGAAGTGTCCCTGCCCATGGCAGGGCGTGGAACAAGATGAGTTTAAAGCTTCTCCCAACCAAGACCATTTTACAATTTTGAGATATATAAGGAGAGAGTTGCATATAGTTGTATTAAATCCCTCACCTCTCTTCCATTTCCAGAATTTTCACACACTTAGAGGTTGAACCACAGAAAAGTCATTGCAACTCCTCATTTATCGTGCAGTCCAGGAGGTACCTGATGTAGAATCACATCCACTCACCTTTAATCAGACTGATTATCACCTTCTGGGATAAGTGAAACTACACAGGGCTTTTTAAAGATGTGTGAGAGAGCACTACAGCAATCCTGAAGGAAGAGGAACTAGCTCAATATTGGCTCCACAAGACAGAAAAAAAAAAGATTGCTGCTGGCCGATTAGGGAAAATATTGGAAGATATTGCAGGTATTACTAATCCCCTTAACAGAAGGAGTTTATTAGATTTTTAGTAATAAAGGGCATAAGTGAAACATTCTCAGGTATTTTGAGTAATCAAAATTGCTTTTTTTTCTAGGAGGGTTAAGGCAAGATGTGATGTGAAACTCATTTCAGCCATTTCTGCTTTTGCAGCTTGCAGATTCTATAATTAGAAGTCAATCTCATAGGGGGTTGGAGGCATTGATAAAAGGCTGTACTTTATCATTTCTAGGGGATAAGAGTCACAGGAAGGCTGGCGAGCAGTTTTCAGCCCAGTGAGAAGCCAGGGATGTGTTGGTGTGAGCAGTGTGTTACACTGGCTTTCCCCTAATTTTTGCTGTCTGAGTCCACGCATTTTATTCCCAGTGCCAGTTTTACCCTCCCAAACTTTGCTATTGTTTCATAAAAATGGATATACAGGAAATAATACCCTGGAAACAGCCCAGGTACACCCTCACACACAGCTTCCCATAACCCCTCACCCCCTAACTGCTGAGCACCACACCAAGAGCCGATGTCTCCAGGAGGATAAATTATAAAGAACGCCAGAAGATGGATCGTGCACGTCGCTGTGGTGCTGATGGATTTGGGAATGATTTGTTGCCATAGTGATGACTTGGCCTGGGCATGCTGGGAGAGGTTACTCAAAGAATAGGGGAGGCTGTGTTTTGCATGTACAGTCAACTTAATTAATCTTGACATCGTGAAGAACAGAGCAAGAGTCCCTTGGAAGAACTTTGTCTGTGAGGCATTTCTGATGTCCTTGAACACTAGAGTCAGGAGGTAGTTATGCCAAATTTTTTTTTCACATTTTTACTTAATAAGAGGTCATTATTTTCATTTCAAATCCTATATTTAGACTTAAAATCGTTGACGCAAATGGCTTTTTAATCATATAATTCTCCCTCTAACAGTTTGCACTGGTTGAATACTTCAGTGTGCTTTAGTTAATGATTTAAGAAACACTTTAAAAACTCTGAATACCATTTTCAGTGAATAGCAAGGTATAAGACAAGAATTTTGCTTTACCTAAATAAGTATAGAAAAATAGATCATAGAGATTATACAGAATTTAGAATAACAGAATAAGTAGATATAAAAAAATAGAAGATAAACTGAGAATGCAAGCAAAAATCTTTATTTCATGCCTCTGTTGCCTCCATTAGTCTATTATTTGTATTTTCATTCACAAACATCCCACTACAAATGAAACCATAAAAAATTATCCTTTTTTGTTTCTCATGCATTCATGCAGTTCAGTATTCACAGGCCAGTACTTTTGTTAAAAAGATAAAGTTAGAACTTGAGAGAATTCAAAATGTATTAATTATATATGTTCAAAATGCTCCCGAAGTATATTCGTGATATAGACCAGATATAAAAGAGAAGGAGATTTTGGCCATTGAAAAATTAGGCAAACATGCTAACACTTCTTAAAGCAAGGCTGGTTTTGATTTTCAAGAGCTCAAACCTATTTGCATATCAGTAGCATATTATACTGATAGCTATTACTACACTTTGAGTGATACAGACTTCTCACCCTGCTCTCCCCTCCTGACCAAATGGAATTAAAAGGTCTCCTGTATCTCTGTCAAGGCCAAAATGGCACCATGCTCCCAACCTTAGCTTAGAATTAGTCTTTCTAGTTCATTTCCAATTATAATTAAGGGGAAGAGCTACTTTTGCCTCTTCAGTAGAATAGTATTTTTACCCTTCAGAAAAACAATAAAAATACCCTCTGCACTCATCTGTGTGACACATAAGGTTGCAAGTTGCTTAGAGACTGTCTTTAAACTGTCCATTAATTAATTCAAAAACTCTGTATTTTTTCTTTCTTTCAAAATACACTCAACGAGCAGAATGAAAACGGTGCCTATGGAAGCAGGTGAGGTTTTCATGGAAAACCCAACACCAAGCAGCTGATTTTTATTTTCCCCTTAGCTCTCACAATTAGAAAAAAATAGCAGAAGCACCATAAACCTGGCCTGTAGAGTGAAGGAAAAACAACCCCTGACACCTCTCCAGCCACCATTCCTCTCACAGTCCTCTTTCCAGTGGGGATAACAGTCCCGATGAGTGAACCCAAACCCTGACACTTCCTGATGCCTTCCACACACAGTCACAGCCTGCCCACAAATTAGCTCTGCTGCCACCTCCAAGCCCAGTAAAGCCTTTTGTGCTCCTCTCTGTACCTGCAGTCTCAGAGCTCCCAACAGACACAATTTGTCATTGCTCCTTGTAATGGTCCCTTCTTCCTGTGCTACAACAATTTCTAACCTAATGCTTTATCTAAATTAATTTACTTTTTCACCATCATGTTTTTTTTTTTTTTCTTAGGAATTGTTAGAAAACATGAAAAAATATATATATAAAAATTTATTTCTGGTTACTACTCAGCATGTTTCACAATTGTGCCTCCTTTCTGTAAAGTGCTTTTAAGTCATTTAGTTCACATATTCAAGACTTTTCTCTCTTTTAGCTACAATTCCTTAAGAGTTTGACCACGTTAGCATGATTTTCCATTGGATTAAGTACAGTTTTACATTTAGGAGTTATTACTCAGCTGTGGCTGCCCCTGGATCCCTGGAAGTGTCCAAGGCCAGGTTGGACACTGGGGCTTGGAGCAGCCTGGGACAGTGGAAGGTGTCCCTGGGCATGGCAGGGGCGGAATGGGATGAACTTTGAGGTCCCTTCCAACCCAAACGATTCTATGGTAGTATTTTAAAAGAATTCACAGTAAAATCCGTGGAAATGTATCTGTTTTACCAATTTTTAATCCTCTCCAAAGCCATGCCTCAGCTTTTCTGCATTCTGAATCACAGAAATAAAATATGTGAACCATGAAGCATTTATGAAAGGCACTTCCTGCTTTTCATATATATCTACTTTTCATATCTGGAACACTTAAATTGGATATATGGGGTCCATTGTGTTTTAGTTTTTAATATCCACTAAACTATTCTCTTCAATTTTCCTTCTACCGAAACAAAGGAAATGAGTTAAAATTACTAATAAAACTCTAAAGACATATAAAAATATGGCCAGCAGTGACCCTTAGCTAGAGATTGTGCTGGGAGGCTACCTCCATCAAAATTTACAACGTCAGTTTTATACATGAAACGGGTGAGAAAGGAAATAAGGTAAAGATAAGAAAGTCAAATAAAGGGCTGCTTGGAAAACTTAATTTCACTTGGAGATAATTGTATCATCTGCATCTTAGAAACAGTAATTTGGCATGTCTAGGGACGGGAAATGCAGGCCCAATAATGAAATGAGATGTAAAGATGAGATTTTGAAAGGCTGTAGCTTTAATGCAAAGACATTTGTTGTGTAGAAGTGCTCAGTCCCGTTCTGTTACATCTGCTCTGCCTAAGGCTCAGACAAATCTGCTCTCCCAGCAGCTCCTCCCAGCCCTGTCCTGTAGGAGCTCCCGTTGGTTTGGACAGTCAGGATGGCTATAGGGGAGAGATCTCTGAGGTTGGGTTTTAGAGCATGGAGTTTATTAGGAAGGGCATGGATGTAGGGGCCCTGCTTGGAGCTGCCAGCTGCAGCTCGAGGCAGGCCAGAAAAGTAAGAGAGTAAGAGATGCAAAGGTAAGAGTAAAGGCAAGAAGAAGAGGAAGAAGAAGAAGTAGAAGTAGGAGAAGTAATAGGAGAAGAAAAAGAAGTGGTAGCAGTAGTGCGAGGGTCTCGTTTACAATACAATAAATCTTCTTCTGTGTTGAATATTCTAATTTCCACTAACCAATCTGGTACAAGATACAAATCCTATAGCATTTACATACAGCCTATAAGAATTGTTACATTACCATACTGCGTTACATTTTAAACTCTAGAAACTCCTCTTTGGACCCCTGCTGCCAAGCTAGCGGGGTCTGCTCTGACCCTTGGCGCTGTCTGCAGGCAGAGGGTATTGTTCAACAGAGAGGGGATTACCTTCTGCCGGCCATCCCATTGTTTTCCAGTTGTTCAGTCACTAAGGCTTGGTATCTCACATCATGCTTTCAATTCAATCTCACTTACAGTTTCCCTATTCTCAGCATCTTTTGCCAGACAATCATATTTATAAGGCTTTCCTGTTTCGTCTTCCCCAACACTGTCCTCTTTGTGGGGACAACGTGGTTTAAAGGGGCACAAAGCACCTGGAACAGGCTGTTCCTACATGGCAGCAGCAGCCAAAGGACCCACTTCTCACTTCCTCGGAAGCCTTTTACTCTAATGCTTGTTAAACATCAGTTTAAAATATTCATAAGCTTTAAATCAGAGTTTTCATTACAAGCCACTTACAAAGCGTTTCTATCTAATTGCTGAAACTACTGAATTTTCAAAGAAACAGGAAAAAAACCATCTCTGACTTGAAACTTCTTCAATAAACATCCTGAAAAATGTCATATGAAGACTGGAAACCCTCAAGTGACTTTAGGATTGAGGGTTATCCCAACCACCTGATTTTTGTTACAGCTTTTAAAGAAAAAAACTTTGACATCTCACCTAGGAAGGGTCCAAGGCTTTAGAGACCTGTGGAAGGAAATGCAGTTTTGGCTGAGGATGGGAGGGGACCAAGGATCCAAAAGGGACTTATTTTTAAAGTAACCTGAGTGCACTGAGTTCCAGTTCCTGAGCATGCCATTGGGAGGCTTGGAATCGATTCCAAGAAAAGCAATTGGTCCTGGTTACTCACCCTGGTGTAGAGATTTTTGTCTGGAATTCAAGGTGCTTAAATAATTCAGCACCTGCAAGGACACAAAGAAAGAAATAAAGGAAATAAATGAGTACTCAGATCTATATCCTATTACATATTCTAGGTACACCCAGGAAGGGAAATACATTTTATCTCCCTGTATTTTTATGGAATATGAATTGCTTCTGTATTTATTTCTGTTGTGTAGCTACAATAACACAGCCACTCGTGGAGTTAGATTTCACAGGGTTTCAGTCAAACTTGAAGTTGTATATGTGTGGTGATCCTGAATGCAAACTGCACTGTCTTTATCAAACTAGGGGTCTTTACCTGGATTTATTTTCCTATTTATTTTTCCCAGTGAATTTCAGATGTTCCTCATTTGGGAACAGGGTATTCATGAAGCCTTAATGTAATGCATCAACTCCCAACAGACTGAAAGACACAGAGGCTACTCGAAAGAAGGGATTGACTTCATGCAGGATTAGATCCATTATATGGATATCCATTACATGGATATATGAAAGGATTAAATCCATTATAGGAGGAGGGAAAATGATGTAAAAGTACACATGTTATTTGCACAATAATTAGCTTAAGTGACTTTCTACATCTTGATGACATCTCCCCTGTTAGCTGACTTGTCCATTCAAAAAAATATCCAGGAATCAAATATTTGGAGTCTTGAAGTAAGTTTTGCTGCCAGAGAGCACTAATGAGATGGGCTAAAGAAGATTGACCTTAGCTCTAATTGGACTCAGAATGAAGCTTTTTACATATTTCCTTTGAAAGGTCCCTCTGCCTAATTCTAATTCCAAGCTGCCTGAGCAATGAACACTCTCAATTACCAGTAGCAAAGGTTACACAAATGGGTAACTGCTGCTTTAACCAGGCCTTCTTAGAGGCTGCAAAAATTGCACTTTGGGATGTGTCACTCACTGATACGGCTTGACTTGGGAAATAACTTGGGCTCATTTAAAGCCTGTAGGAAAGGAAACTTCATTCCTGCTTCTCCTTCAGAGAAACTGTTAGAGGCTCCACGCCTGGGCAGCACTGTGTATACCTTCAGACACAATCATCTGAGTACTATTTATTTCTTCAGGTTTCCCTGAGACCTAAGGCACTGGCAGAGCTTTAATGCAGTGCTGGTGCTGGCCCTGTTTGCTGTCCTGGTGCAGGAAGTGGTGGGCACTGGGTATCTCTGGCCTTCAACTTTAACTTTTTTGTCCTTATTAGACAAGCTCCGTGAATATTTGCTTTGTTTTACAGCTGCTTGCTGGGCTTCGCTTGTGTTCTTCTCACAAGGATGTGGTGAGATAATGCAGTTGAAATGATGGAATGGTTTGTTATCACCAAAAAAGGATGATCCCAGGCCATTGCTCTGCTTTCACACCTTCTTCTCTTTGTCTCAGGTGCCTGCCATGCACACACATCCCTCCTTTGGTGCCCTTGCTGGTGTGGAGCGGTTGCCTCCCAGTCAGGAACTGAGCACCACAGGAGCACTTACCCTCTGCCCTCAGCAGGATGGGAGAGAACAGTAAGATGAGAGAACAGTAAGATGAAAAGTGAGAAAAGCTGTGCATCTGAAGAGTGATTTGAATCCCCCCACTGGAGTCAGACAGGCACTGGTCAGAGGAATGGCTGAAAAACAGGGAAGGAAAAGGGTTTGCTTACGGCCTCAGCTCAGCAGGGTGATGCACTTCCACCCCAGTTCAGTTCTGGGTTCCCGGGGTCTCTTGTCTCCACAGTACCTGTTAATCGTGTTCCTGTTAGCTCTGGCAGAATTTAGCCACTGAGGCTTGGGTTTAGACTAAAGGATGCCAACTGCTCCTGCTCTGTCCTAGCACGTCCTTCATGATGATGTCACAGCCTGGGCCAGCAGAATTTGCACAAAGAATTCAGCACTAAATCCTACGCTTCATTACAATTAAATATACGTAACTATCAGGAATGTATCATGTATAGAGTTGTGACACTTAAAATCATGCCAATTAAAAAGCAGATTTATCTATTACATGAGCAATCTTAAATTTGTCTTGTATGATTCCAAGTGGTTCAAAATCTCAAGGCAACTCATCAAAGACTGCAAATCCTTAACCAGGGGCTTCTACATTTAATAATATTATAGATGATCAGTAAGGGCTCTCAAAACAATCCCTTTTTTGCATATTATATTTACAGTTACTGGACTAAACAAGGTGCATAAACACTCCCAAAATAAGTTTTCTCATTTAGAACGATGATTAAGTTAACATGAGCGGAGTTCAGCTCATCCTTGCTCAGCTAACCATTAAATTCAATCTCCCAGTCGCCTGGGGAATGAAGCACAGAAAAGGAGAATGCCAGCCCGGAAGGCAGAACACTTCAAAAAGGAGGGATATGCACTGAAGTGTCAGGTCGTCTGTTGTGATTTCATGTAGTAAGTTCACCAGAGCATCCATTGATTATCAATCAGAATTCATCACATGATCTCCTTCGTGCTGTTCATTTAAAATTTTTTTTAAAATTAAAAATAAATAAAAAAAAAAAGAAGCTTGAATAAAATTCACTTTGCTTTTTCAAGGATGCTTGATTGCTGACTGAATTCAAACCATTAAGGCTGTGCACGTATGGCCTTGTGCTCTGAGGGATTCCTGCTGGCTTCCTGAGGAGTGAAGCATCCCAGAGAACGGACCCAGCTGAGGAAGACCCAGTAAAGCAATTTGAAGCACGCAGATGTGTGATGCTGGGAAGGCCAGTTCAGCAATTCCCTCAGTGTGGGAATTCGTGAGCTCCCTTCACTCCTCCCTGCTTGACTTTGCAGCACCTTGGGGAGCCAGACTTGCACTCCTGCTTGCTCCTGGAGTTTCTGTCTGCCTCCAGCCCTGCAGGTCATGGCAGAGCTCCTGTCTGAGCTCAGAATGGGCTCCAGAGACGTGCTGAAGCTCCACAAGGTAATTGAGCTGCAGACAAATTCTGAAAATGCCATACAAATGCCAGAAACATTCCAAGTGAATAGAGGATGGCCAGAACTCTTCATTTATAAACACAGCATGAAAAGCATGTGGTATTCCCTTGTTTGTTATTATTTTAGCCATTAAAACTCATGTTATGCTCCAGAAATTGCCTTAAATATTTTGGCTATACACTACTTGATTTCCGCACAAGTGTGCCCATAGTTTTTATATGAGGTATTGAATAAAACCCCAAATATATATGAAATTCATGGGTGAGCTCAGCCATTCAGGGTGACTACTTTTGCCTTGTCTAGTGTAGTTAATCCCAGTCTATCTGACCTAAGACTCAGTTCAAGAACTCAGCAAACCTCTGCCCTCAGAACCACAGTGCCAAATGTTCTTCGGAATTTAATTTATAAATAAATTTACATACCCTGCGATGCATACCCCTACCCAAAGAGCCTTCTCAAGCTATGCTTGACCCTGGGTTCTATAAACACATGAACGGACTGGGTTTCACCCAATAACCTCTGTTCACCCACCGTGTCTCAGCAACAGCACGCTAAAGCGCACCTCCGATTCAAAGCAGGATTCTGTTTGCTTCAGGGAAAAGAGAGAAGATTTATTTCTCACTACTTTTATTTAAGCATAACAAGTACTGCATCTCCACTCATAGTCTGACTGTGCAAAAGTTTTCTTGCTGTTTTGGTAGATACATAAGAATCTTCCCTGTGATCTGATGCTTTTTCCCTTTTTATGAATTGTGAGGCCATAAAATAATCATCTAAGGAAATTTAAACACAGAATAGAATCAAAGAATCACTGATTGGTCTGGGTTGGAAGGGACCTTAAAGCCCATCCAGTGCCACCCCTGCCATGCCCAGGGACACCTTCCACTGTCCCAGGCTGCTCCATGCCCCAGTGTCCAACCTGGCCTTGGGCACGGCCAGGGATCCAGGGGCAGCCACAGCTGCTCTGGGCACCCTGTGCCAGGGCCTGCCCACCCTCCCAGGGAACAATTCCTTCCCAATCTCCCATCCATCCCTGCCCTCTGGCACTGGGAAGCCATTCCCTGTGTCCTGTCCCTCCATCCCTTGGCAATTGTCTCTCTCCATCTTTCCTGCAGCTCCTTCAGGCCCTGCAAGGCCACAGTGAGCTCACCCCAAAGCTTCTCCTCTCCAGGCTGGACCATCCCAGCTCTGCCAGCCTTTCCTCCCAGCAGAGCTGCTCCATCTCTCTCATCAACTTGGTTTGTCACAAGGGCATATTGCTTTTTCCTGTGCAACTTGTTGTGCCCCAGCACCTCCAGGTCCTTCCTTGCAGAGCTGCTTCCCAGCTGTTTGATGCTCATCCAGCTTGTGCTGATGTGTGGGATTTTTCCTGCCTACAGGCAGGACTTGGCATTTGCCTCTCTTCATTTCCCTTTGTTAGACTTCATGAGTTTTCTCTCAGCTTGATTTTCTGGCCTGAATCATTCAGGTCCCTCTGAATGGTAGCACATCCACCTGGTGCGTTAACGAATTCTCCCAATTTTGTGTCATCTGCGAGCTGCTGAGTGTGCACTCAGTGCCATCATCCAGGCCAGTCCCGGAGATGTTAAACAGTGCTGATGACAGCAGTGACACCTGGGCTACATAACTCAGGATTAGCCTCCAGCTGGACTCTGTGTCACTGCTCCCCATCTCCCTGAGCCCAGCAGTTCAGCCAGGTTTCAGTCCACCCCTCTGCCTGTTTCTCCAGTCTGTATTCCAGCTCTTTGTCTGTTCTGTTACAGGAGACTGTGTCAAAGTCCTTGCCAGACTCAAGCAGCCTCTACTGCTCTCCCTTCATCCACCAAGTCATTTCCTTGTCAAGGCCATCACGCTGGCCAAACATGACTTCCCATCATACATTTGTGTCATCTACTCCCAATTACCTTCTAGTCTTTAGTCAGACATCTTAAACCTGTCAGCAAATAGGTCCTGCTTAAAACTTCGCTGTCTGGTTTCGTGGTCAGTTTTGTGATATCAACTGGGAAAAAGCCAAAGCTGAGGAATTCTAACTTTACTCACAGAAAGTACTGACATGTGCAAATTATCTTCTCTGTCAGCAAAATATGAGCTAGGAATGAGGCATTTTTCAGCACTTATTATGTGCTTGTGGGTACAATAAGAACTTTCCATGGAAATGAAATAAGAACTACAGCAGCCACAACTCGTTCAGTTTGAAGTTTTATTGCCAAACCAAAACTGAAACCAGAGTCAATGGAGGCCAAGATTCTTCAATTAACTTCAAAGGAGGCTGCAGTGTGCATGATTCTCCACTGAATTAATGAGAAATATGGTATATGGGTTTGATTTTTACATTTACTGAAACCTAAATTCAAGGCAGATGCTAGAGATTCCTGGGATCGCTCCAAGGGGAAATGGTCAATTTTTACTGTTATATGCTGTTCTGGAGGAGAGGAGCTGCTCTCCCTCCCATCTTTTTCATGAGCTGATCTTCATCACATAACAGAATGAAAGGGGATGAACATGGGGGGGGAAAATGAGCAAAGCTGTGCAGTCTGGGATTTATGTAACTCTCCCAAAGGGTGAGCAATGGGGATTGCATCCACAGGTGTTAAAACGAATCCTTCCTAACTGAGCACTCGAATTTCCAAAAGACTGGATAATTCTTTGCAGGATTGCCTCTCACCTGTCTCCTGAAAGTGGCAGTTATTCTTGTTATTTTTTAAAGGAACTAGAATTCTACCTTCATGAGAGACAGGGAGCTGTGACTACAGCTAAATAAAGTCACCTACTTGTGCCTTGTGGATCCAAAGGCCAGATCCATCTTAAGGAACCCCACACAACGACCTGAGGCTTCCACGAGTGCAGCTGTGAGCTCCCAGTTCTGTCAGCACTGCAGAACCTGTCCACTGAGGTTTTTGTGCCTCCTAATTCCATCCCTCTTTCACCACCACTCACACCAGGCACGTGGACAAGGCTGAGTTCTCGTCACATAAAAAGCCAAAGGCAGCAGAACAGCACATCCCTCTTGGTTTTGGCCTGCACACCTGAAGTGAAGGATTCTGCCAGCAGAGCACACAATCAGCCTCAGCTCGGGATCCACTGCCAAGGGGTTTGGTCTGGCCATCAGATGCCCGGAGTTAGGTCTTGCAAAGCTCTGTCAAAACCCCACAGTGCCTTTGAGCACTGGGCTAAGTTGGTGAGGCTAAATCAGTGCCTCGAGCAGTCATTTTTCTTGTTAGTGCTTAAGGCTGGCTCCAGGAAAAGCCTTGATAAAATATGAAAGCCTTTACTCAAGAATGGAATAAAATGTCTCAGGCCAGGGGATTATCATCAATATATCTACAGGGAGCATAAAAATACCCATAATCTAAGCATAATTATCTCCTTTTCTCTCTAAAAACAAAATGGGACTTCTTAAGTCACATTTGGAGAGTTTGCTGAGCTGAGCCAGGATTTTTACAAGAGCATGTAGGGACAGGACAAGGGGGAATGGCTCCTACTGCCAGAGGGCAGGGACAGATGGGATCTTGGGAAGGAATTGTTCCCTGGGAGGGTGGGCAGGCCCTGGCACAGGGTGCCCAGAGCAGCTGTGGCTGCCCCTGGATCCCTGGCAGTGCCCAAGGCCAGGTTGGACACTGGGGCTTGGAGCAGCCTGGGACAGTGGAAGGTGTCCCTGCCCATGGCAGGGGGTGGAATTAAATTATCTTTGAGGTCTCTTCCAACCCAACACATTCCATGATCCTGTGGTGCACTCCAAGGCACTGCACTGCAGCCACCATTCCGAGTCGGGGCTCCCAGGGACTGTAAAAGCATGGAAGCTGTTCCTCTGAGGCACCTGCACAGCCAGCAGCTCCTGTGCCACACCATTATTCATGTGGGCTTCTCATCCAACAGCTCCATTTTACACGTGTTATGTGCCAGTTCTTCACACATGTTAAAATACACGTCATAAAGATGACAGCTCTGGGGTGCCCAGTATTCGTGGTATGTTTTCAGGCTACAGCATCCATCCATGAGTTGGCCTTTCTTCCATTGTGTCGCTATTTTTTTTTCAACTGGACTAAACTTAGGAGACTTGCATAAATATTTCTGCATTGCACACTGCTGACTGAGCCTATAACAAAAATTTCCTTGACCTTGTTGGTATCTGGAACGCAACTCAGCAGAATAAAATTTCAAAATGAGGAAGGATTAACTTATGCAAATAAGTGGAAATGTATTATTTCCTGAAAAGCTGCAAAACCAAATATGTATGGCAAATTAAAAATTCCCTCAAGGAGCTAGACTTTTGATGTAACTGAATACTTTATTGTCAATTACTAAATGGATTTTAAAATCTTCTGATGATTTGTAAACATGATACAACACAGACACAACAATCATCAGATTTGAAAAATTCCTCAGTTTGCCCAAGGGAAATAATTAAGAACAAAGTAAAATAAATACTTGCCAGTATTTCTCATTATTTTATGAAAAATATTTCTTAAACATTTATCTTTTAAGTGGGAGGTTTCACAGTAAATACTCTAAACTGTGTGGAGAAAGAAACTAAGCATGAAAGAAACTAAATTGATTCTTTAAAAAGGCCCCTGAATATCTATTAAGCCATTGAATAAAAAGGACAGCTTTCAGGTTAAACTCTTCCTTCTGGCTGATCCCCAGTCTACAAGACACAAGAATTCAGTGTGTCAGTTAACCATGAGATGCTCAGTAAATCCAGTCATGAAGGCAACTGCAATTTGAATCAACCTATGAACCAAATGTGGGTTTAATACTTTAAGAATGACACTCAGCCACGTTAGTCGCTTAAGCCTAGGACTTGGAAAGCATTACACATCAAGAAATGTAAGCTTTAAAAGCTGAAAGGAATGTCAGTGGTTCTGGAAACCTTATTAAACACATACATGTGTACCCAGAAATCTAAATATCTTAAACTGAATAAAACTGTCTTGTTTAAATTTTACCTTATTAAAAAAAAAATTAAAAATTAAAAATAAAATGTGGCATGAATATCCCAAGATATTTTAAAAGCTGAAGTTTCTTTTAACACAAAAGAAAACACAAAGAATCTGTTGCTTTTCTCCTCCAAACAGGAAGGTGGGGATTTGCATGACCAACACCTTTAACTGAGAAATGAGCAGAAAGAAGCTTTCAGACAAGAAGTTATATTTTGGGCAGATCTCAGTGTCAAAAATATTGGGCAAATTTGTAAACCCATCACAGAGCTGAGCTCAGCAGTGTGTCAAAGGCATGGTTTTGGTGGAACAACAGCCCCACTGTCCTTTGTTTCAGTGACAGTTCAGAGCTGAGCCACCGAGCCCCTGGCACGAGACTGAGATGGGAATGGGAGAAGCCCTAAAGAGACTCAGCCTGGGCTGCCTCCTGACCCCTGCCAGCCGTGCCAGGGGGGTTTTGTCCTTAGGAACAGGGCCCAGGAATTCCATTCCATCAGAGGAACCATCCCGCAGGAGAGAAGTTCCTGAGGAGCTCTGCACAGAGAAGGTCAGTGATGTTCGATCTCCTCCAGCTGCTTTCTTGCTTATTGGAAAAGGCAGGTGAGAAAATGAGTAAATGACACCCTTAAGATGCTTCAGAACATTGGGAATTCGTCATTAGACTCTGAGACCAGCAAATACTATATCTTATTGATCAAGAAGACATGGGATATTGAGGAAAAAACATGTTGTTTTGTTCTCTTTCCCCTTTATTTAGACGAATTACGTTCCCCCGTGTCACACACATTCTTCTGAGTATTGATTTTTTTTTTGGTCCTGGCTTGACATTTGAGGTGACTGAAAAGGTTCAATGTGAGATCCTGGAGAAGAAAGAGGGGAGTGGAACAATGGTGCTGCACGGGGTCTGCAGCCTGCAATCCATCCATAATCCACAAAAGATGACAAGGCAGATGGATATTAAGCCATTTTCCTTTCGTGTTATTATGTCGCTTGCCTCAAACGTGCTGCTAAGCAGCCAGAGAGCATATCACGAGGGGCAGCTCCCGCCCCACAATGGCAAACGGCTTCTCCACCAAAGGTTAAAGGCATCTTGCCCAAAAAATGCAGTCGGAGCTCCCTCTGCTGGGTATTCTTCAGCTTTCCAAACTTCAGGATCCGCAGCTGCAATACACCCAAATACAGCTGAGCTGCACACACTTCCACTGCTTTTCCTCATTTCATAAAGGAACAAAAGCCATCATTTAGTGTAAGCCCCATCTAATATTGGCATTATAGATTTACATAAATATATTGCTGCATCCATACGACACACTCGTGATTCTGCCAGCAGAATTAGGAGAAAAATACCTCTGCTTTTACAAGCAGTTCTAGAGGTTTGTTGTATCGTGAGGCACATCAGCTCTGAGAGGCTGCAGGAAGCAGTGTAGCTGTATTAATAGAGATTTGGTCTCTTAGCAAATACATTCCTTTTCATTTTATAAAAAATTGGGCATATTCTTATCAATTTCACTTGTGATATCTTAAAAAGAATAAATAGAAGTAATATAATTGTCTCAAGACAGCAGAAGTGTGCATAACAGTTAAAGATATAATTCATCACCTGTTCTGGGGCATTATTCACCACCTGAGGGTAAAACAATTTTGTCCTCTGAACACGTAACAAAAAGAACAAAGTTTTCACCGTGACTGCGAACACTTTAAAGTGCAAACACCATATAAAAAGACAAAGATGTTCACAGCATGAAACATCACTATTCAGCCACATTTTTGGTAACATGACATAACAGGCTTTGAAAATCAGCTATTAATTGCACATTAATATTGGTCACAGCAGCTGTTCACTACTCAAAGGACTTCCAGACCAAGTGGACCAAGGTCTACGTTTGGTATCTGACCTAAGAGGTGGAATTTTTCACTCACTTCACCAGGTTCAGGCCACATTACATTTTAAAAATCCATCTTGGTACAGAGAGATAACAATAGGAAGTTGGGCAAATTCATTTTTTGTGTTCCTAATGATACATTTTTACTAAAACATCTTCAAATTCCCTATGAGCTCTATAAGGTATCATTAAAAAAATCTCTATTAAAGACAGTCCTTGGTTGAATGACGAGAGGCAACATAGTTCAAGCAATACAGTGGAAGAGAGAAAAGAAGAAATATCTGCGTTGAGATGCAACTCTGGGGGGTATTTGCCAATGACATTCCATTTTCCTGAGCTAAAATGTGATGTGAGTCACTACATTTGAGGTCCTTTCACATCAGTTGAGAGCTCTGCCTTTGGTTTTATGTGAATTAGGCTCCTCCTGTCAGTTTAAACATTTTTTAATTCAATGTGAAGTATTATATGACTACTGACTTTGACCATTATCATGTAAAAGAAAATGTCATTATTTAGAAAATTGCTATTTCCTCCTTCTCAGGCCTCTCCATTTTGCCAATTCCATCTTCAGTGACATGCAGCAAGCCGAACGCAATCAGGACAGCATTTGTCCTTCTGCTTCCATGCAATTCTTTTAAAGTTGAAGTCAGATAAGTCACATATATATTTCAATGCTTTACACCTCAGGGTGAAACTTCAGGCTGTCATCTAGGGCTTAGTGATAAAAGAAGGACTGATTAAAAGAGACTGACACTACAGAGCTGATAGAGTTGAAGGACTCTAGGGGCTTCCATGCTATTAAAAATCAGTCATGATTTTCTTTCAAGAGGACTGTTTCAAACAATGAGATTTAAATATTAATTCAAAGCAACATTTGTTGCCCCTCTGCTCTGTGTATTTCTGGATGCCTCATTACAAAAATAATTTGATTGTCATCTGTATCTGTCAAATGGAAATCTAACAAAATGCTGTCTGCATTGTTGAAGTTAAAGAGATATCAGCGTATTCAGAAATGACTTTGTAGTAAATCCTACCCAGGCAGACTCCAGCTGAAAACTGAATGATTGCTATGGTATCTTTTCCATGAGGAAACATGATTTAAAGTCTAATTTGGATGCAACAATTTAATATTTACACTCATGCCAACTATACCGTTTAACAGCGGGTTTCCTGCTTAAAATTCAGGAATTTCTGTATTCAGTAAAATATTAATATACTGCACTTACACAGTGCCTCAATTACAGGATCTAAAACTGCTTTTTAAGCATTAATTCAGATTCACATCATCCCTGAGAGGAAAGGAGGTGTAAGGAGCATTATACTTGATTTTTACAGCAGCTGAAGTAAGAAACAGGAATGCGGCACTCCTGCCCCAAGGGCACACAGCAAGGCAGCAGCAGGGCCAGGGTGAGAATTTCGGAGTTCTGCTTCCTACAGCTCTTCTCTCACCATTAAACTACAATTTTTCCCCCAGTTTTTCCTTACAATACCGGTTGTGACCTTAGCTAAGCGTGCGCATCCTTCATTATCTTTGTCTAGACTTTGTGTGAAGATTCGTCCGTTGGGTTCACTATATTGAAAATTTGCATGAAAACCAGACTCCATTGGTACCTGTATGAAATCTGGCACAAATCATTTGCCATTTACATCTTCTAAGGACTGTTTAGGTTAATCAGGTAAAGCAGTATTTCTCTCCTAGTGCTGGAACATACAGTTAGGTTGTTCTTCCCACCGAGGGATTCATGACTGAACTGCCCAGACTCAATTCAATCAGGGAACCATCACACCAACAGCCACAGCTTGTCCAGCCTGAAAGGGAATCGAAGTGTTCAACTGTAGGTAAATAAAGGCAACATGTCAAATCCCTAAATTATTACTGATGATTGTCAAATTACTGATAGTTTAGGGATTTGGTACTATATTATCAGATTACTGATTTTTAGACTGAGAAAGCTGGGGCTGCTCAGCCTGGAGAGGAGAAGGTTGTGTGGAGACCCCACAGCACCTTCCAGGGTCTGGAGGGGCTGCAGGGAACCAGAGAGGGACAATTCCTCAGGAACTGGAGGGACAGGTCAAGGGGGAATGGCTTCACGCTGCCAGAGGGCAGGGATGGATGGGATATTGGGAAGGAATTGTTCCCTGGGAGGGTGGGCAGGCCCTGGCACAGGGTGCCCAGAGCAGCTGTGGCTGCCCCTGGATCCCTGGCAGTGCCCAAGGCCAGGTTGGACACTGGGGCTTGGAGCAGCCTGGGACAGTGGAAGGTGTCCCTGCCCATGGCAGGGGTGGCACTGGATGGGCTTTGAGGTCCCTTCCAACCCAAACCACTCCATGATTCTATCATCCTACTTTAACAGCCTGAAAGTAATGTCAAGTTCTTTGAAATCCTATCCCAAATAGGAGCAGTCTGTAATTTTACCAGTTATTACCAACATGCAGTGCTAAGTCACTGTTTTGCCAGAGCAGAATAACAAAGAGGAAGAATAATAAGAAGATAAGAATGGAGCTGCAACACCCGTGTAAGGAAAGATTTTAATACTGCACAAAATTAACTGATTAGAAGTTATCACTACGAATCTGTTATGCAATTTTCAAAGATGTTATCTCCACTATAACTGTGCCATAAACTTCCTTTGGATAGGATCCTATTGTAAAAGCATTACTTGTTTGCTATGAGTAAATTTTCTTAGCACGTGTTACCATTTCCTAGAAGCATCTTCCCTTTTTTCAAGGATAACTTACCAATCGAGAACAATGACAAAATCTTATTCCCTTTGCCAAAAGGCTCGGAAAAATCTTATTTACTGTGATACCAGGCCTTTTAAAAGTGCTGCTGATGCTGACGGCTTTTGACTTTCAGCGTGTTTTCTTTTGTCATTTCATAAAATGTATAATGTCACTTTATATCTCTAGTTTCTCCAAATCTCTTCCCCTGTCTGTCTCTTTCTATAAAACACTTTCATGCATTGTTTAGCTGATGTCAAGAGCTCTGGAGAGCAGGTGAGTAGTTCTCCCATTGACTGCTTAGGCAATTCAAAGAACATCATAATAACAGAACAAAACAGCAAAGAACAGTAAAAATCTGATGAGAGCTTAGAGTGCAAAGGGTGAACCTTCTAGTCTCCTACAGCTTGAAACTAATTTATTTTTTTTAGTACAGGTATAGTTCCTACTGAACTGCAGCACTATGTGAACACACATGTTTTTAATGATCTTACCACCAAAGCTTGTAGGGATTCAATAATCAAAAAATACAGACTTTTCTAAAACAGAGGCAGTTGGAAGGAAAATTTAATTTTACTGAAGCATTCCATGACTGTAGAAAGATCACAATCTCACACAGTATTGTGTCTCCTGCTGATAAAGCCGATGAATAAACAGGAAAGGAGATAAATACATGGAAGGAATCTGGTCCCCAAATCTGCCAGACAGATTTCAAAGGATTCTTCCTCTCTTTTTTCCTGGATAATAGGAGGAACTACTGAAAAGTAATCCTTTCTGGAAAGAACTGCTATGGGGGGGTTGGGGGAAGAAGCTGAACCTCTTTAACATTTCCTGAAAAGATAAACTGAAAAAAAAAAGAAAAACTTCTCAAATGTATTGCTTCAGGAAAAGGCATTTTGTCTTTTTGATTTTGCAAGAAGGACTTGTCTGTGAGGGAACAGGTGGAGAGCTATTCTGAGTCCTGCCTTTTAGTGGGGAATAGAGCTGGTTATTCCTGGCACCATCAGGAGCGTAACGTGGACAGGCTGCTGAAGAGCTGCAGATACAATGGGCTGAAGAGTTCTTCAACAGCTCCTCTCTTGCAGATATGTAACGTGATGCCAATTGCTGATTTCATCTTCTTCTAGACCTAATTTTAGTTTTTACAGTTTATGCTGGCTCTGAGTAACACAGTGTATACAGCACATCTAAGGACACCTCTCTGTCATCTTTGCATACTAAGCCACAACTTAAAAAAATAAACTAGAAAGGCCAAAATCTGAGTTTTCATTCTTTTGACATGAGGTGTGAAACTGAGAGTTTGAAACCCCCGAAGCAGATAGGAAATGGCCCCCTCAGTCACTCCTCTGGTTAGTTGTGTGCTCACGTGCTGCTCATTTTGCTCACAGATTTACGGGTCCAAGAAAAGGTTTGGCAAAGCCCGTGCTCGGAGCTTGGCTGTGAGATATCGAATCTGAGAATCACATGGCAGAGAACTTAACTTCCCTGACTCTGGTGGGATCACACCACAGTGAGAAACAAACAGTGCACAGTGATTTTTGGCTCTTTGCAGAAGCCTGAGAGGTCTGTTAGGAGCAATTCAGAATGCACTTAAAAGACAAAGGCTTTAGGAAATGTCTGATAAAATGACTTCCAGTGGCAAGGTCCACCAGTGCTCTTCACCTCAGCAGTCACTGCATTCTGCTTTCAAATCTTGCTAAATCAGTGCTGAAGATGTCTCCGTTTCAATGGTTGGTTAAACAATTCCTACCAAACCAGAATTTCAGGCTGGAAACTCTTTTCAAGAAATATTATGTATTGCTACACGTTCAAAAAAGGTTTCCATATATTATTAGTAGCATAAAAAATGATGAACTAATTACTTAATCAATGTTGATGCCAAAAGTACGTGTTATGCTGAACAATATTTATTTTAAAAAACTTTTTTAGTGGAACTACGTGTATTTTTTTTTTTAATCGTTATCATTTTTTCCTTATCTTGATTTATTCCTCCAAACAGCACCCTACAGGACAGGTAATTTCTAGGGCAGGTGAACTGGAGTTAGGACAAGGTTGACAAGGACAGACTGTCCACCACGCAGGACAAAGCACCACAATAGGTCAAGAGCAATGAATGAAGTACTTTTCAGGAGCAGCCATCACATGAGCTAATTAGGAATAGCTAAGTCTGTAATGAAATCCAAAATTTTAATACCCAAGACCTGATTAGCTTTTACCTCCTCGCCTAAAATAGTTAATTTTTCAGAATCTCTTGAAGAAAGCTTAATTAGTTCACTTTCAGAGTTGCCCTAAAGAAACAATAAATGGTACAAAGGAAAACAACACTAGAAAGAAGAGTATTGTCACATGGGAGGAGAGGTTTTCATGTACGAACTTCAGAGAGGAGAAGGCAGATTTTTAGGCTAGACCAATCAGCAGTAAGTGTTTCAAAAAGTAGAATTAACAAGAGAAAAATAATTTATGAGAGGACTTTTGCATTAGAAGGGAAGGAACTAACCTGTTCATTTAAGTAAGAAAAGAATTTCTTGTGCTTTAGAAGACTAAAATATCAGAGTATTAGTAATTTTCCATGGCATGAAAACTAATACACAGAATAAGAAATATTGTCCTCTAAATTATATATTAAGATAAGAAATTAACCCATAAACTTTTTGCACAAGTGCATCTGAAAAACTCTGCAGGTCTGAAAACACAGTCGGCTATTTGAATAATTGATCAAATGTGGAGAATTGCTAAGGAAGTGTGACTGGAGCGAAGGGCTCCTGCTGGGGAAGTAAATGGCTACAAAACAAGTGGCCTGGGGAGTGTGATAAAGTGTGGCTGCCTGCTCGCTGCAGAACACCCACTGCCTTCTGTGATTTTACATCTCGGACATCACTTTTAATTCTCTACTTTCCCAGCACTGCATGTAATCCATCCCGTTCAGATTTCACATGGTAAGTGCAGTTCTGTAGTTTGGGTGTGGGTCTGCTGTTGTAAAAAAAAAAGCAAAATAAGCCTATAGATGATGAAGCAAAAAACTCACAGACGTTGTCTGAAAGCCACTGAAGATCCACTGAGTGGAAATATCAGAATCATTATTTTATAGCTGTCCTCAGAAACTCTTAGAAACAAAAGAATTGTGATTTTGAGTTGTGAGTTAGAGGTTGAATTTATATTTGTATTCATCACTTATTGTGTATGAATCAATGAGAAATAGAATTAAGTATTAAAACTGGATATGATAAGTTCTGTCACAGAATTACAGAATCAGGAATGGTCTGGGTTGGAAGGGCCCTCAAAGCCCATCCAGTGCCACCCCTGCCATGGCAGGGACACCTTCCACTGTCCCAGGCTGCTCCAAGCCCCAGTGTCCAACCTGGCCTTGGGCACTGCCAGGGATCCAGGGGCAGCCACAGCTGCTCTGGGCACCCTGTGCCAGGGCCTGCCCACCCTCCCAGGGAACAATTCCTTCCCAATATCCCATCTGTCCCTGCCCTCTGGGAGCGTGAATCCATTCCCTGTGTCCTGTCCCTCCAGCTCCTGAGGAATTGTCCCTCTCTGGTTCCCTGCAGCCCCTCCAGACCCTGGAAGGTGCTGTGGGGTCTCCACACCACCTTCTCCTCTCCAGGCTGAGCATTCCCAGCTCTCCCAGCCTGGCTGCACACGGGAGGTGCTCCAGCCCCTCAGCACCTCCGTGGCCTCCTCTGGACCTACAGGATTTTTCCTTTGCTCTCTGGGTTGCAGTGCAGATCAGTTACTACAGGGTGTATGTACACTTGTATTCATGCTTTTCACTCCAGGGGGTTGCCAAAAGCAAAGAAAAAGAATTGTCTGTTTTTTACTCGGCAAATTAAAGATATAAAACCAGACAGAGTAGGCATAAAATATTCCCCTATAAAAATACTTCATTAGGAGTTATTTTTTAATTTATGTCTGACTTATGCTCCCTCTATATTAAAAATGTCACTAAATTAGTTAAAGAAGTCACCACTAAGACTCTCCTGGAACTTTTATTCCTTTTTACATTGCTTCAGTATTTATCTTAGGGTTTTTTTTCCTTTTTTATTTTGGAGAGGGTGGGGTTTTGTTTGTTTATTTGTTTCTTCGTTTGTTTGTGGTTTTTTTTGTGGGGTTTTGTTGTTGTTTGGGGTTTTTTGCAGACATTTTTGGTTTGTTTTTTTGGGGGGGTGGGTGTGTTGGGGGTTTTTTGTTGTTTTTTTCTTTTCTTTGTCTTTTGAGTAACTCAGGGTGCCAGGATCACTGGGTTAGACAGTATATAGATTTTTTTTGATATTTTGTTTTATTATGTAGACACAGAAGAATAGCACATCTGAAAACATTCAATGGTGAAGTCCACCCATGCAGTTAGACCTGCTGAGGTATAGAAATCCTTCTCCAGCATCTTCTGAACTGTGACAACCAGCAGCATTCTGTCTGCATGGTCAGTAGCTTGTAAGTATTAGCAACTTTAAGGAACTGCTTGATTAGTCATTTACCAGACTGCATAACTTCATTTTTTTTCACCATGGGAAAAGAGAAGGAAGGCGCAGAGAAGCTGAATTAGCTGAGGAATTATGTTGCAGAACACAATACAAGAGCAGTTATGTGCTTTACCTCGCTGCCTCTGCAAAGTGTATATATGATCCTAATTCCCAAACTAAGCTGGGAGTCCAGAAGCTTGCCAAAATTTGCTAATCGCTAGGAAACATGTAACTTATTCTGCAGTCAATAGTTAACAGTTGGCAGGAGCATAGCCTTTGGTTTGGAATTGATTTTGCATTTGTTCAAGGATGACATTCGTGCTGACAAGTGAGACCAGATAATTCAGATTTATCAGTTCTGACTTGCTGAATAACCATGTCAGAGAGATGATGGATGGCTCCCACACTGGCACTACGACACTACTTGGAGAAGGTGATAAATAAAATAATTAGCCCTCTCTGTGCTGCGTAGGTTAATATTCCAAAATATTAAATGGCATTATCTCAGAATCATGGAATGGTTTGGGTGGGAGGGGACCTCAGAGCCCATCCAGTGCCACCTCTGCCATGGACAGGGACACCTCCCACTGTCCCAGGCTGCTCCAAGCCCCAGTGTCCAACCTGGCCTTGGGCACTGCCAGGGATCCAGGGGCAGCCACAGCTGCTCTGGGCACCCTGTGCCAGGGCCTGCCCACCCTCCCAGGGAACAATTCCTTCCCAATATCCCATCCATCCCTGCCCTCTGGCACTGGGAGCCATTCCCTGTGTCCTGTGACTTCAGGCCCTTGTCAATAGTCTCCGTCCATCTTTCTTGTAACTTCCCTTCAGGATACCAATACCTTCCCAAACCCATAAAGATTCAAAAATTGATAAAACATCTATTTGAACTACAGCAATTGTTAGACCAGAAACGCTGAGGTCTCCATGCCATGAAAGACTTGGGGCTTAAATCAGCTTTGGGCAGTCATTAGTCTGCGATTAGTGAGTCTGAGATTAGTGATCAGGAGAGCTGGCTTCACACAAAGAACTCCCACTACTCCCCCACGCCAGCACCCCCAGGGACAACAAAAGCAAAGTTCATTTCTGCCACTGCAGGACAGCCCCTGGTTTTGTCTGAAATGACAGTTGGTCATCAGTGACATGAGCAAGAAGGGGACAGATCCTTCAGCTGTCATTGGGGGCTGAGGGCACGTGGGGAGGAAGGCCCCGAATGTATCATCTTTGGCTCTGCACCATCTGGGAGGAAAACAGGGCTCTGAAGAGCAGCCTGTGGCTGCCAGGACCTGGGAGAGCATGAGGAGGTCCTGGCAGGAAGGATGTTGCAGAGCCAATTCTCTTATCCTAAGGAATACTTCACTGAGTCCAAGAACAACTGTCTGAGCTTGTCAGGCCCTGAAGAACATGGTCCAAATTGTGGAAATCACAGAAATGAATCAAGTTCTGCACATATTTTATTAATTTCCTCCATCATCATTGCTCATGGAGGGACTGTAATTAACAGATACTCTGTAAAAATATTTACAGAAAGCATTTTTACAGAAAACAACTTAAAGGAGAAAATTATTACAATTAATAATTCAGCTGTCATGTCTCTAATGGTTTATGTAATAATTAGTAAAAATCCACAAAACATTAAAAGTTCAAGGAGCAGCCAACTATTTAATTCTCTTTTATTCTTACTGGGACAGCAATCTACATCTTGCTTTCTGAAAATGGATGTACTTCAATCTTGAACTATTCAAGGACATCTATTTGTAAAATTCCGTTTTCATGAAGGGCTTGGATTCTTTGTAAATTATCAGTTTCAATCTTTTTTAATAGGATAGGAATATCTTTCTACAATTTGACTCTGGGCACACCATCTCAGAGTTGAGAAAACAGAGAATCCTATAAAAACCACAGGTTTTAATAATGCTAAAGAGACAGAATTAGCTGATTCTTTCATTAAGTTTTCCTGTGCGTGCTTTAAAACTCAAAGTACCTCTCTCTAATACTATTAATACAGTATTGCAATCACTGTAAATGTTCATGGCCTCTCAAATGTGGCATTTATTGTTTAATTACCAGCTCAGGAATAGACATCCTAAGCCTCACAAGAGAAGATAATAGCCAAGAAGAAATTCATATTCTCTCTTATAAGCACAAGACAGAAATTGTTATTGAACATTGTCGACCCACTTCTCTCTTACTCAGCTATATAAACAACTGATCATTAAGTATCATAAAGAACAAATTTTGTGTAAAACAGATTTCTTCACAAAATAAATAAAGAGCTATGTAAAAGGAATCACCATTTGGATAACTTGTTCTCAAAATTCTTCATATTATATTGGTTAAAATAAAAGGGGGTAATTCAATATTAAAAGCAGACCTTCTACATCCACATAGATTCTGACCATCTGGAGAGATACACATACGAAAATAAAGAAATCATTAATTGATCACTTAAAGATGTTTGGGAAATGTTACCACTTCTCCCTAAAATATATATTTTTTGCTTCTAAGTGTCACTGACCATAATCTGTGCATAACTTAGAGCCACATTTTAAAGTATAATAAATTAAATCTTATAAAAGTCATTTAGGCAATAATACTTTCAGTTATTGGGGCCAAATCCATATCAGCTTGCAGAGTAACTTCTAGAGTGCCTTTATTATTATTATTATTAATAATAATAATAATAACTCGATAATGATACTTTCATGTAATAACAACCCATAATTCCTGAGNATTTTAAAGTATAATAAATTAAATCTTATAAAAGTCATTTAGGCAATAATACTTTCAGTTATTGGGGCCAAATCCATATCAGCTTGCAGAGTAACTTCTAGAGTGCCTTTATTATTATTATCATCATCATTATTATTATTATTATTGATAACTAGATAATGAGACTCTCATGTAATAACAACCCATAATTCCTGAGTTTAGTACAACACCCACCAGTAAATATGGAAACATAGCTGTAGATCTCTGCACCACTTGTTTCATCTAATAAATTGTTCTTAAATTGCCATGCCATGATTGGCAAAGTAACTCATTAAAGATACACACGAAAGGATCCTAAATTTGTCATTTTACCAGGAATCCTATGCCCCCAAGCTTAGTCACAAAACTATTCCAGCTGTAGTTTGACTGCCAGGGAATCCTTGAAGGCTAAACATCTACACCAGTAAAACTCTAAGGCCTATCACAAAGTTGCTCCTCAAATATCATGTCAAGAGAACAGAGCCATCTGTTCTCAGGTAACACTAAAGCGTCCAGGACGGATTCCAGGGCTTTTCTGGCACACCTGAAACAGGAACAGACAAATATCCTGAACGAATAGCACTCAGCTGCAGCAGGAACAGATCCACTGCAGCATTCCAAGGTTTAGTCTGAATCCTTTGGGATTTCTTGTAGTCTGTCTGCTGCAAATTTGTGAGAGGCAGAAGACCATTTCCTTATTTGTACCTTATAAAGGTATTAAAATAATTTTTTCTCTTTTTTTTTTAAATTTATCTATTCCTTGTTAACATCTACACTCATTTCACAAGGCTCAGAGGTGATATATCAACAGTATCTATGGACTTTTTTATAAATACAAGTAGAGGCACATAAAGAAGAAGTTCCAAAAGATAAATTCACACAGCAAACTGGGACAGCAGGAGATTCCAGCTCATAGGAGGTTCCACATAGCGCTATTGACTTCAACAAAGCTCTGGTGGTTTATGGTAGCCAAGAATTTGCTCATCTATCCCTGCAACCAGGCCTTGATGTGTCCTCACCGTCGCCACTGCAGCATCTGAGTCGAGCAAATCAAAGTAGAAAGTCGAGTTCCAAATCCCCTTGTGATAACAGCTTTAAACTGAGAAAGATTTAAAGACATCAGTACAGCTTTAAACTGTGATGGAGTATTCACTTCGTAATTGAAATGATCTCCGTGAACAGGTTAAAATCCCAGAAGCAGCTGTCCTGTCTAAAATTCATTTTAAGAGGACTGCTAACTTCTGCATGCAGTTAATGGGTGAGGCTCAGCTTCTCCCTTCTCCAAGTGATGGCTTGGATCCAAGTCCAGCCCCACTTGAGGACTTCAGTGCTTATCCTAAAGCCTATACTGAAGTATAGGATACATTCCTTTAATGTACTGGATCACCACAATGTTTTTACCATTCATACCTGTAATGCTTCTCCAGAGACTAAACAAAATAATTTCTAAGGTTTATTGATTCTGAAAGAGTATCGGTGAGGCAAGGAGCTTCAAATGTCCATTAGCATCGCCTGCTCAGACTGCCAAAAGAGAAACAACAACATAAAATAGCTGGGTCTGAAGCATCAACAACAGCATGAAACTGCCTGCTAGCCTCCAGAGCAGCTGCAAACAGAGAATCCATAACACACAGTATTCCCTCCTGCAAGGCTTCACAACCCCACTCCACAGGACCCGGGACACAGATGAGGCCATGGAAAGCCTTGAAGGAACACCTTTGGATGTGGAGGCGGAGGCAAAGGGAGAACAACTGCTCAGAGAAGCTTTTAGTTTCTTTTCATATAGGTTTGAAGTTGTTATTCCATTAAAAGCAGACAGAAAAGAAGCCATGGCTTCTGACACTTCTACTGCAGCCTCACTGTCCTACATACTCTCATTGGAGAGGGACAGTTCCTCAGGAACTGGCGGGACAGGACACAGGGAATGGCTTCCCAGTGCCAGAGGGCAGGGATGGATGGGATATTGGGATGGAATTGTTCCCTGGGAGGGTGGGCAGGCCCTGGCACAGGGTGCCCAGAGCAGCTGTGGCTGCCCCTGGATCCCTGGCAGTGCCCAAGGCCAGGTTGGACACTGGGGCTTGGAGCAGCCTGGGACAGTGGAAGGTGTCCCTGGGCATGGCAGGGGTGGCACTGGACGGGCTTTAAGGCTCCATCCAACCCAAACCCTTCCATGATTCTATGATAATCTACATGTGCATGATCACAGTCAACTCGTGTCCCCTGAGCTCATCTGGGCTCCAGTGACAGTAACTCGTGTTGCCACTTGGTACAGAAATGGGACATTTCCAGGTTCTTTGCTGTTAAATCTGCTCTGTGCACTTGTTCACCAGTCCCTGACTTTCTGACATTTAAAATGCAGTGTGAGACATCACTTGTTGGTCAAACATTTGTGTGATGCTATGGCTGCTCATAATTATTTATTGTGGTTGTTTCAGATGATGCAAGGTCTGGGAATACTTATCCTGCCTATTGTCAGTTTGATGTTTGCTGTTTGAGGTTTTTCCCCGGGAGCACTCTGATGACATTAGGATGGGAACATAAAACAAACCAGCAAACAAGCTACTGCAAACTGTGATAAATACGCTGCATTTGCACACACAAAAAGCCTCAGGTTTGTTTGTTTGTTTGTTTTTAAATTATCCTAAATTGTAATGATTTTTCTTCTCATATGAAAGTCAACCTCTTTAGCAGCACAGAGCAATTAAGGTACGAAAAGTTCTGCTCTGCCTTGTACCCCACAGTTCTTGCTATTGAGTCACCAGTAACCCACACTGCTGTACCAAGAGGTTTATTTGGAAGGTTTCTCATTAAAAAGATGATTCACATGGCCTTGCTTAGTTTGAGATCTTACAAAGGCATAACCAGAGTTGGTCTGGCTGTGACTAAGGCAGTGCTGAAAGTACTGCATTAATGAAAATGCACCTTTATTCAATACAGGAACAATTAGGAAAGGAAAATGCAGGGAAAGTAAATGTTCAACAGGACTCACTAAACACTCATCAGGCAGAGCTTGAGGAGAGCATTTGATATCAGCACTAAAACATGCTGACACTTAATTCCCTCCTGCTCTTCCTAGTCACTTTTGAGAACTCTCCCCACAATGTGTCACTGGATTTGTCTTTCATGTGCTCTTAATGGGAACAATAGAATGATGGCATTGTCTCTGACACTGCCTAATCTGTACAATGGCAATTTGAATGCATTTAGTTCCTGCCTATTGTTTTAGGTGACAGGTGCCAACCCCCACTCCCAGTCTACAGTGTCATTCCAAAGGCACAGAATATGAAATTTCATATTCCTTCAGCTTCACAGAAAGACAAGAGTTTGGAGAGACATAATTCCATCAGCTGCTATTGTTTTTGCCAAAGGTCTCCCTAGCTCTGTGCTAGATCAGTGCTCCCGATTTAGCAGTGGCATGTTGCTCAGTGCAGGACTGGGGACAGGAAAGCATCCAGGCTTTAGACATCTCAGCTCTGCAAGAGGAAGGACAGCAAGGACACACATTGCATACAAATGGGGAGGCCACTCCACCAGTTTGTATTTAGATGTCTTTGAGGCAAGACATCAACAAAAAGGACTCTTAGACACCCAGAAATTGCTGGAAGACTTGACTTTACGTTACATGGCCAGTTCAGGATACCAAATCATAAAAATTGGAATATAAGTAACCATTATTTATGGTATCTATCCCTCATCAGAACTAACAGCGTTATTCTCTGCTGATTTTTAGTATAAAACTTTTTTAGAGAGCTGGGTGCAATAAATAAATGAAACAAGATAAATATTCCAGGTACTACTAGAATAGATAATTATGTGACATTTGTTTATTTATATATGGATTAAAAAATCCAGAAGCATTGCTACTCACTAGAAAGCAGTTACTCCTGCCAATAAAGAAGCATGAATTAAAAGATTCAGGTTGAAGACACCACTGAAGTACAAAGCTGGAAAGCTTGCTGCTTCTGGAAATTCAGGTTATTTTCTCATTTTAGGTGAGTGGAGCTTTCAATGAATTCACCAGTATCATCACTGACTTTCTTAAGGGTAGTAAAAATACATGTGTGTCACATTATGTGTGGAACTGAGCTTTCAAATGTGTTGGATTTATCCCTTTAAATTAGAGCTATAGCAGCTGATTTTGCTCTTAAAATTAAAAAAAATCAAAAAACAACTACACATAGGAAACTGACTTTTAGACTAAAAAATGAGAGCTCTTTCTTTTTGCAGGGACTGGATGCCTACACTGAAGACAAGGTATGGTAACTAATGGCACAGAGCCCCAACCTAATTGAAATGCAAATGGTGCTGCAGAGTGCCAGGGAATATTTGGCTTACTGTAAGAAAACTAACCTTGAGAATTCAATTTCCTTTGTCCAAGAAATATCATCACTAATCTCACAGTGTAGTTCATTTGTAATTAGTGATCAATCAGGGAAACTTCCATATTCATTAACAAAAATTAGTGAGTGTTTAAAGGGACCAGTAAAAAAAAGTTCAGATCCATGCTTCTAATTTAGTCATAGTACAGTGGGATCCCCTCCTCCCTGTTCTTATGGAAAACTAGCTAAAGTATGCAATAAATTTTCTCTGATTTCCACCTCATGCTGCTGCTGAGATATATCAGAAACATTTCACATTTTGAATTCTGAAATATTCTGGACTTTTTTCACTTTCCAGAAGTTCTTTAAGCATTTACAAACCTTGCAGGAACGTGAGTTCCTGTGAGGAGTGGACAAGGACTCTGAGCTCGTCTAGTCTGGAGAGAAGGAGGCTGAGGAGGGGGGCATGGGGCGGGGAGTGCTGAGCTCTCCTCATGGGATCCAGTGATGGGACACATGGGAGTGGTTCAAAGCTGCACCAGGGGAGGTTTGCACTGGAGATTAGGAAGCATTTCTTTACCAAGAGGGTGGTCAAGCACTGGAATGGCTTCCTAGAGAGGTGGTCAGTGCCCCAAGTCTGTCGGGGTTTAAAAGACATTTGGACAATGCCATTAACAACGTGGTTTAACTTGGCTAGCCCTGAATTGGTTGGGCACTGGCACTGGATGATCCTCGTGCATCCCTTCCAAATGAAACAGTTTATTTATCCTATCCTATCCTATCCTACCCTATCCTATCCTAGCCTATCCTATCCTATCCTATCCTCTCCTATCCTCTCCTCTCCTCTCCTCTCCTCTCCTCTCCTCTCCTCTCCTCTCCTCTCCTCTCCTCTCCTCTCCTCTCCTCTCCTCTCCTCTCCTCTCCTCTCCTCTCCTCTCCTCTCCTCTCCTATCCTATCCTATCCTATCCTACCCTACTATCCTCATATCTGGAAAAATTCTATTCTTTTATGTATCATGGCAAGCAAGTTTACACATAATTTTGTGAGCATGTCCTCTTGATTGATTTCTTCACAATGCCTCTCTAGAGGCTGGAAAACCTTGTCTCAAGTCACACCTTTTTAAAATTCCAGTGCTCCTTACACATACATTAGAACAGGTCAGTAGCAGGAGGGTAACACCACCTGCTTTTCCCACCACTTTCTGGGGGTCAAGAAAAAGTCTTCAGAAGAATAAGGAACACTTGAGTCAAGTACCAAGAGAGAAGGAAATAAAGGTTCTGAGCAGAAGGAGCAGTGACACAGGGAAATGGCCTGGCAGATTATGAAACCCAGATTCATAGAAACCTCTAAGAAGAGATTAGGCAAGCACCTGCTGGAAATATTGCTACAGTTATAGCTAGAAATCTTGCCAGCCCTCTGCTGAAGGAGAGGAGTGTCTGCGTGGAAGCTTTTCTGCCCCTGTTTGGATAGCACATAGCTGTGGTACACATACTCCCTTGTCCCACCCCACATTATTGCTGCTGTGTCAAGAAGCACTTGGAGACCCATACTGCAGCAATTTTCAAAATGAAAAGAACACATTGCTCCACCTGTGACATCAGATATAGTCCAGCTGCAGTATCTAAAGTGCCTCATAGGCTCTCTGAGACCCAAATCCTTGCACGTCCTCTCTGCAATGTGATGACCTTGGGGCCTACATTAAATCCGTACAATCCTGGGGCATTGCCCAGGGCCTTTAACACTACGAAATAAGGGCAATGAGAAAAGTACCCATTCTCAGACAATTTCTCTCTACTTGTAAAGGACCTCTGCAGGGGAGCAGCTGTTGATCAGTCTCCCAGGCACTGAGGTATTTGCAGCCTCTAAAGCTCCACAGACACTTCACAACCGCAGTTCACACCTCTCAGATTTTAGATCTCTTCAATCACAGGATTAAAAACATCACCCCTTAATGACTGTGTTCTTTCCTTACACATCCTCTGGCCCGTGCTGCCTGAAGCCAAAGCAGGAGAGTGAAATTCCACAACCCCCTGTTCTGTTCCTCTCAGGATATACAGGAGCATTTTCTTTTCTCGCTCTCCCACTTGGAAGAGGTGCACTGCTGGGCCAGCCCAACAGTCCAGCTCAGTGCTCTGCCTCCAGCAGCAGTAAAAGATGTTTCTGGAAGTCAGAAAAGCTCAGCTGCTTTCTGCAATCCACTGGTTTCTGTCCTCCCAGAGGCACTGCAGTAAGGAAAAAGTACATCTCTGCCCTCCTTCTTTAGGGTTTGTGAAGATATTGTCCACAGATTTGTCTTCTATTAAACCTGTTGACACTCTCTGCCTCTACCATCTCGTGGGAGAAGGAAATCCAGGAATTCACTGGCTGCAGTGTAAAGAAGTTCTGCCTCTGTCTAGGGACCACCCTCTCTGGCCCCTTTAGTCAAGGATCTGTCACTCTGGCTGTCCAGACAGATAGGTCTGTATACACTCATATATTTATATTTATATCTATATAAACTCAGTGCAAGGCTTTGTTAGAGTGCTGCCGTTCCCAGGCATGCGCTCGGAGTTGATCTGCGCAGGCACAGCTCCCATTTTTAAACATCCAGAGCGGGATGAAGTGCTGGATCACTGTATCGGTATTTCCTACTGCTCAGAAAGAAATTTCCAGATGAAAAAGAAAGGAAATGCTTCAGCCTACAAGGAACACTACAAGTCTACACTGATCTCTGAATTCTAATCATCAAGCAACACTGGTACAAAATTTAAAAAAGATCTGGTAAAAAATATTTACTTTAGTGAAAAGAAGACTGTGCAGAAGATGCATCCAATTCCTTAAATTAATTCCTTTAATTCGCAAGCAATGTCTCAGAGCATTCAATAGATTTCTAGAGTCAGATTTTATATCTGATTATGTGTTGCAGAAATTCTTCATGAATCTGTTAATAGGTAACCATAATGTTTAAGATGAAACAAGCAATACTTACTCTTCTCTTAGAATTCTACTGGAATTTTGCTATCATTATTTTGGATGTGTTATATTAATTTTCTGACTTTCCTGAATGATCAAAGTTCATTACCATTATATTTTAACGTAGTTATACCTGACTTAATAGGCACCAAATTAATTTTCCATTAACTTAATGTAAGTGCTTTAAAATTATGATATTCAACTCATACTAATAACAATTAAAAAAGAACATCCTCAAACAAAGGCGAGAAGTGCTTGAAGGGAACAAATCCTTGCATTTTCAGCTAGTGAAGGATTAGGTGTGGAAACAGTCAATTACTTGCCATTGAAACTGTGTTTCACCTTTAAAGAATAAAACTGCTTTTCTTAAAAGCATATATATGCTTGGGATATAACATATGTGTGCTTGAGCAATAACAACTCCATTAGATCTATCTTTTGATAGAAAAAAAATCTCTTGTAAATATAGAGAGCAATCTAATTTATTTTGATGAAAATAAGCCCTACACTCAGTAAAAACAGATATGAAGTAGCTGAAAATACTGGCTTTTTAGTTCATTGCTATTTTGTCTACAAATTTCATGTAAATAGTCATACAAGAATGCAGAGGAAAAAGAGAATGACAGAAATAAACAGAATTATCATATATCTATATTTCTATAAAACATACCTTAGAAGTTTTAGAATAAAACTAAATAAATAGTGCCTTTTTCCTATCAAAATACCTATCTTTTTTTGCACCAAAATCCTGTATCTATTATGAACACTGTGTCTTTAATAGACTGGTTTCAGCAGACTCTTCTGTACTCATTTAATTTCATAGAAACACCACTATTACAAGGATAAAATTGTATATAAAAGCAAAGACTTTGCAGCAGTGAAGGCAATATTGTTTGAGAAGATGTTTCAAAGCACGACCTTGCTGTGATGTTCAGGAAGAGCCATGTCAGACCCTGATAACCCTTGGCAATAAATGCCTATCCCAGCTGTTCCAAACGTAAGGATCATTGGATTCCCAAACAATCACCCTCAGCCATGAGACAGAAGGGCTGGGCCTGCCTGGGTTCTGAATTTTGAGCTGCTGAGGTCCTGCATTCTCAATCTTTTCTCAAGGAAAACATTCAAATGTTTTCTCTGGTTATTTCTGCAGGAACTACGCCTTGGGAGGAGGAAAGGCAGAATATCCTTTGGTACCGCAGAATATCCAGGGGCAATCACTGAGCAAAACCTTCCCCGCGCTGCACGAAACCTGAACAATGGGGAGAGCACAGTCCCTGAGGCTTCCAAATCAATGTATTGGGAAGGAGGCAATGGCAAAGGCCAGCAGGGGCACTCTGGGAGGAGGGAGGAGGGAGAGCAGAGCTAAAGCTCAGCAGAAATCATTCCCCAGGTGAGTGCCACGTGTCAGAGCTTTGCTCTGCTCTACCAGTCATTCTGTAAACGCTGGAATGTTTCTGAGAGTGCATTTGGCAGACGTTTCTGTAGGTGTAAAAACACACAAGTTTCCACTGGAAAATCACACCCAATGATAATCAAACTGCCCAAGTGGGGCACCCTAAATATTCCAACCAATCAACCAGGCAAACCAAACAAATTTACCGGAATGCCATCTGTAAGCAAATTTCTGGAGTTTGAGCTCTTGCTGCAGTCAGGCACTGATCATTTGACAACAGAGTTGTGTTTCCACAGTCGTAGGGGTGCCCATTAAAGCAAACAGCCTCCTGCTGACATGAAAATGTATGTATTGAGTCTGTAATGGGTGACACAATATAAATTGACATCTATAACCCACAGTACTTCAAAGAAGTGCAGCACAAAGCACGCTGACATCTCTAATAATCATAAGTGACAGATGGTTGCAGGGTTTTTTTATGCTTAACAACTGAGGGGAGAGGCAGCATCTATCTTGGATTAAACTGTTGCATTTTGGAATTGCCTTTAATTACAGGGGAAGGTAGGTTATTAAAAAGGAATGTATTTCACCGGATCATTTCCCTTTCGCAGTCCTCATCTGCAAGATGTGTTTTAAGAAAGCTTGTCACACTGCTCCTGGGAGGGGACAAGGGTCAGAGAGGCACAGCCTCCGTTTACACTGATACAATTGGCAAATACATAAAATCATAGATTGAGGGGTTTTTTGGAAGAGTCAAAATTCCAGGCCTCAGCATTTATCACCACGGTCAAAGGCAGACACTCAGGGTGTAGGTGTAAATGTGAGGGAAATTTCAGGCTTGCAGAGTTCTACTGATGTAATTCCAGTTAAAAAAAATCAGAGGAGTCAACAATTCTCTGTATTTTAGCATGCAAATGGCGGCTCTTGCTACAGTGGCAGAGGGAAGGAAAGTTCTACAGACAATTACATTATAAAGGGCTTTTCTCATAACTACCTTGTTTGTGGTGGCATACCTAACTTAGTCCTGGCAGACTCTGGTCTAGTTGGTTGTGTTTTAATTTGCTGATGCCCAAATCAGCTCCATAGCAATGGATTCATGTTGATCTTTACCATGTCAATACTCTTAAAAAAAAACCAAAAAACCTTTGTAATTAATAGTAACCTTTCTCTGCTTCCTAGGAGGTTTTCTAGGATCAAGAAGAGCCCAGCTTATTCAGTGTTCTTTACAGATTGCTGTTTCTTTGATGACTGTTTTCTCTTCCTGACATAAATCAGTCAGTTCCAATAGCAAAGATCATAACAGTATCTAAAAAGAAAAAAGGAGATACTCGAATTTATGATGTAAGGTTCTTGGAGAAGGTAAGACTTTAAGAGTTGAAATACAAATGAGCTGATGCAATTGGTTCAGTTTCAGGCAATTGAGAATTTCAGTAAGGGCTAAAGATTTGTTAACACCACCAGTTTGTTTATCTTTTTTAATATTTTATTTCCTTTTGCTTTCTATTTTATGGTTAACTGTATTGTGTTTTAATTGCTTGCTTGACATGATGGCATCTCAGTGGGGGCTCGTGGAGGAGTTTTATAACATTTTAAATAATTAATAGTAATTAATAGAGTGCATTAAATCAAGCTCTCCTAATATTTTCTACATCTTCTTTGTACACCAATGCTTTCACATGAGTTTAGCTCATGTTTTAGAGTGTTTTAGGCTATTTATTTTCCCCCCATAAAATGTGAAATACTTTAGGAGTCTTTTTTTTGTAATATGCTGTCCTTTGTACTCCAGAACAGCATCAAATACATTTGAGACATTTTTATATCCCATTTAATTTTTTAATGAAAATGCCACACTGGAAAAATATGCTGTTAAAATTTGGGAGAGCCAAATTTTGTCATTCTTACGTAAATAAAACTTACCGATACTGATTAAATATGTGGGGCTCTACTTCAGTTCATTCTTATGGTCTACACCTGGTCACAGAAGTCCAACTTTTGCTTCTTTTTAGGATATACGATCTGCTCAAGCCCACAGAAATCAGCAAGTTTTGTTACTGGTGGAATGGCCTGAGATCACCCAGCAGGAGTAAGGCAATCCTGTACGTGAAGCTAAATCTGTTTATGTCTCAAAGTCACTAAAAGTTACTTAATTATGATGTGCCAGAGCCTTGACCCAGTGTATATGGGTATTTGAATAAACTGCCTTTACCTGTTGAGCACTATTATAAAGTGCTTCCACACATTCAGATGAAGCATTTGATAGAAACCCAAAGTTTATTCCTGGCCAGTGAGATGTCCAGACAGCAGGACAAATAAAGTGACATCAAACTCTCTCTCATTTTGTTTTTCTCGGTGACTTTTATATTTGAACTTGGAAATAACCTAATTTTTCTAATTTTCAGATGTGTTTATTATAATTTACAAGACATGCATGGAATATTTCAGCTGTCGGATTCATTTTTGCCACTGATAAAATTATTGGATGCTAAAAATTTCTGTATTTTCTTAGAACGACGGATCCGTGTTTATAAAAACAACTGTGTTATTATTCCTCATATTATTCCTTTTGAAATCCAGAGATTAATGTACCAAAGGCTCAAAGGCCACACATGGGAATTCTCGACATCAAGGCCTCTCCTGTTCTCTTCAGTTTTCACTAAGGACACACTGGGCCTTTTCTGAGTTGCTTTATATTTCCCTATTTCTCATATTTCAAAATACACCTCTGTCCCACCTTCCTTTTTTTCTACCAAACTATGCCTATATTAACATCTCTTTCTTTACTAATTAAAGCTCCCTATTAAGAGAACATGCAAGAATAAATAATAACATCTGAAAAGTCTGTGTAGCCACATCCAACTCAGAAAAAAATATCACTCAATCACAGAAAAGATCCGGTCAGTCACAGAAAAAATTATGTTGGAAGTGACCTCATGATGTCTGTAGCCCAACCTCTTCCTCTAAGTAAGACTAACCTCAAAGCCAGGTCAGGCTCTTCAGGGTTTTGTCCCATCAAGCTCTGAAAATCCCCATGGATGGGGACACAGCAGCTTCCGGGGCAATCTGTTCTGATGCTCAACCACTCCCACGACAGAGAGATTTTTCTTACAGCCAGCTGCAAAGTCCCTGAGCTTTCTCATCCTCTGCGCTTCTTTCGAAGAAGGAAGCCAGAGATGAGGCAACAGGAAACTAGGAAACAGTTTTAAGATACTTCGCCCAAAAATGGAACACTGAAAAAATTCTTTAGAAACACTTTGTGCAATCAAAATGTATAAAGAGGCATGAGGTTGCTTCATGTGAATTTAATCACAGAATCCCAGAATGGTTTGGGTTGGAAGGAACCTCAAAGCCCACCCACCCCCACCCCTGCCATGCCCAGGGACACCTTCCACTGTCCCAGGCTGCTCCAAGCCCCAGTGTCCAACCTGGCCTTGGGCACTGCCAGGGATCCAGGGGCAGCCACAGCTGCTCTGGGCACCCTGTGCCAGGGCCTGCCCACCCTCCCAGGGAACAATTCCTTCCCAATATCCCATCCGTCCCTGCCCTCTGGCACTGGGAAGCCATTCCCTGTGTCCTGTCCCTCCATCCCTTGGCAATTGTCTCTCTCCATCCGTCTTTCAGCTCCCTCTGGAAGGACAGAAGAGCACTTCCTGCAGGACCAAGGACTGAGGTCCGTCAGGTGTATCCCAGCTTTAAAACACCAGTCAGGTTTTGAAAGACAGAGGTACCCAAAACTGACATAAGAAGTGAAAAACAAAGATAAAGCTTCACCTCCTGTGACTAAGACAAAAACAGAGCAGCATTTAATAAGAGCTTTTCAGACTTTCATGAATATGTGATGTGAGTGCTTGGGGTCTACGTAGGCACGCCAATTTTCCTTAATATAACCTCCCTGTAGATTTTATGTCAAGATAAAGGGATCTTTCCCTTGAATTCTTCTTTTCTTGCAACACTCAAGTTCATACCTTTATCAAAACTTTCTTTTCAAAAACACAAGTGACAGAATTCTGACTTTGTTCAGCTGCGTCACTGAGTTCCAATTGGCCAAATATTTAATTCACTGCTTCTATTTTTAAACAATGCTGCTGAATAGTGTGAGTGATTGGATGCTGAGCAGAGCATTTTTTTAAAATAACATTTTTCAGGCGGTATCATTAGAAAGACAATAATCCCTATAAGATATCACACGTAAACTCATCTCTTTTTTTTTTCAACTTCCAGAAAATTCACAAAAGCCATTGTTCAGAAAATGAGTGTATACATAATACTCTGCTTATGAATATAAAGCAAAAAACCACTGAGAAAATGCTGTGCCTCAGGATGGTTTCTGCATTTCCCTGTGATTTTATGCAGCTTCAAAAATAGTGCAAAAACAGGACACGTGTGTTCCTTAAATGATGGAAAAGATGTCTTAACTTTCATCTTGATGTTAAAAGGAAATTTTTTAGAGTGAAACAACCATTCCCTGGAACGACCTCCCCAGGGAGGTGGCAGAGTGCCCATCACTGGAGGTTTTAAAAATGTGGTGGGAGGGTGGGAGAGATAAACTCCTTTTCCCACGGAAGTTTGAACACAAAGATCTTTCAAGGTCCATCCCAAACATCCAACCTGGGCTGTTTTAGGCTTTTAGGAATTATCACAGCCAGTTTCACCACCAATCTCACCTGCTCCCCTCTTTTACCACAGCCACCTTCAGAGTAACAGGCATATGGATCCTTGAATCTTAATTACTCCTTAAGTCTTAATTATAGCCTTCAAAAGACTAAGAAACACATGACAAGCAGAAAGATAAGAGAATCACCTGAACTTTTTGTCTGCATTTTGGCCATTTCTAGCGGCTTTCTTAAAGACATAAACAAATGAGGAGGTATCTCTCCCTTCAGGTGCAAGGGATATGTGTAAGACCTCCGTGCATAATTTTAAAACTAAAAACAGCACCAAATTCTTCATTTTACAGAGGAGGTGTGTTCAGAACTTTAGATGACTGTCTCAGGCTTCTGGTCATTTACTGGTTATAAATAATGACACTCATGGATCAACTGAGCGCAATGGACATGGAATTGTTAAGAATTGCTGGACATCCCAAGGAAAGAGCTGTGTCTGGAATGGTAAAGAAGAAACAAAGGGAAACAAAGTCGGCTAAAATAAGAAAGTTGGAAATATGTTTTGAAAGCACTGAAATGAAGATTCTTGTAAATTCATACCTGATTTTCTCCATTCTTTCTGTCAGTGTTGCTCAGAATTGTGTGGGGTTTTTTTCTCTGAACTTGCCACAGAATTTTGCAAAAAGAAAACTTAAACCCAAGCTGACATAATAATGCAGGCCCTATCATCAGTTGTGCCACATGTGGGGAACACAATTCTATCTCCAGCCCCACGTTTAGAACCTGCCAAGGAAGGGGGTGAAATAACGCAACAGAAACTCCCTGAGACACAGGAGGGCTCCTCCTGCCCTGCTTTAAGGCACAGCTCAATTCACAGCCTGGCTACATAAATTACAGGCTCATTCCTAGGAAAGTCAACAAGGGGAAAAGACAGCAACCATCTATCTGTGAAATGTAAAATACTAATGGAAAGTACATAAGGCTTTTTTACATAGAGTACACACCATTAACCTACTCTCCTCCGTATTAGTTTATCATTCTAAACTCAGCTGCTGCCTTTACTCAAATGTTTTTTATTTGCTGTTGCTCACTTGAAAGAGGGGTAAAATACCAGGCTATCTAATCACCATGGAAAAAAGCTCCTTTTAAGGAAGGTAAAGTTCTGAAGCCTGCCCTCATAATTCATATGATACAAAAGGCATTATAATTACAATACCTCATTCCTTTGACAAAGATTATAGCAAGGACAGAAAATGCCCACAGATTAATCCATCATTCTGACACCATTTTTTAATGAGTGGGAAATGCCAAAAATATGATCCATTACCTTTGCAATTCAAAACATGTAATATCATGGGCCAGTTTGAACTACTTAGATCTGGCATTCCTGCCCAGGAGCTTGCCACTCATCAGACTTTTTAAAACATACTGCACATCACCCTGCACAGATTAGAAATCAGATATGCATAATTTTTATTGTATTTTAGAGTGAGAACAAGAGGATTTTCCATCTTCATTGCTTTTGAAACATCTTTCATTTGAACAAAAGTGTAATGTCCCAGTGTCCCCTAGTGGGCACATGAATTCAGAGGTAACAGGTTCATTTCATACCTGTCTGTGCCCATCAGCATCAACACCTTCAGAAAGATTGTGCTGGGCTATTGCATGAGTTTGAACCTTTTTTCCACTATAAAAACACACTATGAAGACCAGGACTGATAAATTGTTGTGAAGAAGTAGTTAATTCAGAGAAGACAAAACCAGATGCAATCACCTGGGGGACCCGATGGGACAGGAAGAGAGAAGAGATTTGAATGACTGCTTCTGTTTTCTCCTCTATGCTGTGCAGTGTGATCTTGGAAAGGTTGTTTCGTGTACATGGGCTTCAGTTTCGCTTGGAGATAAAGATATTGACAGATTTTTAATAGATCACCTACTCATGGAAGCACTGCACCACAGCTGTGCTGTTGTTTCAGTATTGGGTGCTGAGTAAAGAACAGCTGCTATATTTTTTCAAGTATGTGTCAATCATCTTCCTCCTCACTTGACTGACCAGTAAGAGTCCAGAGGGAGCACAGGAAAGCAGCCTAATGAAATGTTTAAATGAAAGATGACTGAAATAGGGATCAATCTCAAAACTTGCTTTTCCTTTAAATGAATGTAGTCCTTGTTAATTTGAGGAATTCAGAAGTCATTTCTGGATTAGAGGGAGTACTTTGAACTCCTTCCTGGGCTTCCAAGTGCATTGGAACTCTCAGATTTTTTAATAAAAAGTTTTCAGTCATATTTGAGCTTCACTGGCACAAAATGGGCAAAAGGAGTTACAATCAGGTGTCTGTTCACGACTTAAAAGTAGCACAAGTATCCACTTGTGCCTGGATGCCTCTTGCTTTTGGCATTCAGGCACAAGTACCAAAGCTGCAGTCTCCCTACCACTGGGTGAAGAGCTGGAGCCACAGCGCCAGGGATGGGTATTGAGATTCAGGAGATTCAGGATGTGGATTTTGAGGAAATTCAGCATTATTTTCATTCAACATCAGACGCAGCTTGGGGGCTGGGACAGCACAGCCTTTAGTAGGAGTTGCTCAACAATAAAACCAAAAAACTCAACGTGCCCCGGCCATGTGCGCTGGGACCCCAACCCCCAGCCCTGGGCCGAGCCCCAGCGTGGGCAGCAGGGGAGGGGGGATTCTGCCCCTCTGCCCCTCAGGTGAGAGCCCACCTGCAGAGCTGCCCCAGCCCTGGGGCCCAGCACAGCAAGGACCTGGAGCTGCTGGACAGAGGCCAGAGGAGGCACCAGGATGAGCAGAGGGATGGGGCAGCTCTGCTGGGAGGAAAGGCTGGCAGAGCTGGGATGGTCCAGCCTGGAGAGGAGAAGCTTTGGGGTGAGCTCACTGTGGCCTTGCAGGGCCGGAGGGAGCTGCAGGAAAGATGGAGAGAGACAATTGCCAAGGGATGGAGGGACAGGACACAGGGAATGGCTTCCCAGTGCCGGAGGGCAGGGATGGATGGGATATTGGGCAGGAATTGTTCCCTGGGAGGGTGGGCAGGCCCGGGCACAGGGTGCCCAGAGCAGCTGTGGCTGCCCCTGGATCCCTGGCAGTGCCCAAGGCCAGGTTGGACATTGGAGCTTGGAGCAGCCTGGGACAGTGGAAGGTGTCCCTTTGTTGGAATTCCATTCCGTAGTTGGAGTGAGATGATTTTTAAGGTCCATTCCAACACAAACATTTCTATGATTCCATAATAAGGAGCAAAATAGGACAGATTTCTTATTCCCTACTTCGCAAGTTTTTCTCATAAAATAACATGTTTACAAAAAGAGGAAAAAAAAGGACATCTAATTAATGTCACAATTTTAATTATATACTTACATTTCTAGAGCAAATGTTACCTGGCAGAATGGCTCCTCAAGAATATGGCACTCAAAACTAAAGTTGTGGGAGATGCAGATTAAAACTTTCTCCTTAAAATCCCTTTGTGTAAATTTTGGTGAAATCACTTCATCTCTCTGGGCAGCACTTGCATCCCCCAAATTGCATAATCCTTCCTTTGCATGTTTTTTAAGAGCTGCTGATTTTGTCTGCTTTGGAACTCCCCAAGCTGTGGGTTAGGATCCAACTCCATGCAGGTGCACCCATGGGATCTGTGACAGCAGGGGCTCCAGCTGTGCCTGTGCACCCACTAACAGATACCTTTCTCCTCAGCTTATTTCTTTGCCCATTGCTTTGATTGCAGCGTTTATTTATTTTACAGGAATGGCATCATCTGCCTTGCAGGGTAACTTTCAACCTTCCAAAATCCAGAACCTCAGATCTGTTCAGTAACAAATGAATAGCTACAGCACCGCATAGATGTTCTGCAATCACAGAAATCAATACAAGATAATTTCTTTAAAGAAATTGAATTCTGTTCAAACAGATCTATCGAGATATGCTTTATTACAAAACAAAGCTGCAAAAAGCCAACATTTTTGTTCTTCTTCTGAACTTATGCAGGTGCTAAATCACCTTTATTCACAGAGGGTATCTTTTTAACAAAAAATGCAGTTTTATAAAGAGATGAAGGACAGGAGAGCAATAGAACAGCACAAGTGCTGCTACACTGCCTTATCTTGCATCTTTAACCTCTCAAGAGATTGACCAAGCCAGGAAAATACTGCTGGGTCACAGCTCCCATTCACTCAGACTGGACTTATTCCAACCAGGGAATCCCTGCCAACCACCCTCTGTGTTGTGGGAGACCTCATGATCAGTGTGACATGAGCTCAAGTATTATAAATATTAATAGCGCAGCAAGGATCAAAATACAGATACGGGGCAGCTTCTGAGCTCGGTGTGAGAACATTTTGTTCTGTAATCTCAGCACAGAGCAGAAATCCAATGGCAGTGGAGGGAAATTGTCTTCTCTTTCCCATGGAAAAATGCAGCAGGCGCCAGTGCTGCATCAGCACATCCCCTCTGGGAACATTACACTGCCCTACTAATCACACTTACCTGCGTTCTGCATCTCCAAACCATCTTCATATTTGCATGTCTGACAAAGTGCCCCTCCAAGGAGCCAGAAGGGAGGGTCTGTAAATGTGCCAGGGTGGGGAGGGGCAGGACAGAGCACCGAGGGCAGCAATGTGGCTTCCCAGAGAAAACAGCCTGATGCAAAACCGGCAGTAAAAGTGTCCAGGCTTGCTTTAGATATTATTAGAAGTGTCTAGTATGGACATCTAATATGTTTGATGACTAGCTGCTTCATTTGAGAAGGAGTTTGGTCTTGATTCCATTCTCCTCACCACATCTACACTTTCACAACACTATGGAATACTTGAGTGTCTTTTTCCTTCCAGTATGACATGTCTTACAGTGTTTTTAAAGAGGAAAATACAGTTTTCAGTATCTGAGATTTTAAAATTTGTTCAGAGTTGACGTCATTAATTAATAGTGCAATACTTTCCATAGGAAGTCCCATGTTTAGTGACAAATTCTTTCAGTGCAGCTCCAATGGAGTTAAACTCCCAGACGGAACCCTTCACAGTCTGAAAACACCACTCCCCTTCCCAACCTGATCTGCCTATCAAAGCAAATTTGCTCAATAAACGTATCACATACTGAGAGGAAAATAACCCAGGCTGTTAGGTGTGTTCTGAGAGCAAATTGTCTTTGCTTCAGATTAATGAAAGTTGAGACAAAAGCTCTTTCTGGCATCATAATCAGAAAAAGAAGCAAGGAGAAAAAGACAAAGAAAATAATGATTTTTTTTAGTTTCATCACTTACCAGATTTTGAAAGACATTTACAACCTGTACAGCTGATTTTAAAGGGGTGCTTTTTGGTTATGATTGAGCACGAGTGTAAACACAGAAACAAGCAGAGAGGACTTGGCAAGGGAGGCAGAGGTGGGTGGGATAGTGAAATGAAACCCCTGCCAAGTCCATCCTTGCTCTGTTTTCTGGATCACCCTCGAATCCAAACAAGCAACTAACTTTTTGGATGGAGGGGCAGGAAAAGGACAAGTAGGGTTACATCTATTCTGAAAGACTACTCTTTTCTCCATTACTCAAGGAAAGATGCAGCAGGTTCTCAGTGTTATTGACCCACAGGAGCTGAGTGGTTTAATGAAATCTCTCCTCATTTCTTCAACATTAAAAATCCTTTGATTAAACCTCTATTTGTGTCTTTCTCTCAAACCTGAGTCTAATACAAAACACCCAGTCTCCAATGAGAATTTATACTTCAATAATGAAATAATTTCTTGTATTGTGGGTGAGTCACGATCTGCTCATGATTAAGAAACATTAAATATGACAGATTACTTGCAATTAATTATTACTTCATCCCCTCAGAGAATATAACCTACAACAGAATTTTTTCAGAAAAGGTCCTGAATTTCACAGCTTCCCAACTCCTACAAACAAATGCATTTTGTTTACCTACTGCCTATGAAATAGGTTTGTTTGAAATCTGACCTGGACGATAAAATTGTCCAATGTTGGTGAAATGCTGTAGCCAGAACAGAATGCTGGGTTTTTTGGGTTTTTTTACATATTGTAACATCTTTCTGCCTATATAATTATTTTTAAAGGATAGGAAGAAAAGAAAAATAAAAGCCAGTAGGATCTAAATAGCTTTCTCTCATCCTCTTCCCTGCAGTCACTGGATTATCCAGCCTTCTCAGGCTGAATCGGTGCGCATTAGGAATGTTCCCAATTTCAAATACACAAATAACCAACATCAAAATGGGAGAGTATCCACAGGAGTCCAAAGTGAGGCTTGTCCAAATCTGTTTGCAGCAGAAGGGCCATGGAAAGCAATCACCCTCTGCACGCTGGCTCAGAGGCACTGCAGTCTTAATGAATTTCAAGCTCAGTCCAGTTTACATTTTCTGGCACTTGGTGCCTCAGTGGCATCTGGTGGGGGGTTATTTATTTATTTATTTTAAAACATTTGCTCCGCAGCACAAGCCTCGCTACCTCTGCAAGGTTTTTGCAAGTAAACTTGAAGGGCTTGTTCACCAGACCTTGAATTACCAGTAAATGCTCAAAATTAGTTGTCAGGTTCGAGGAGGGTAGAAAATTCAGTGGCATTGGACACAAATCTTAGTGCTCAGGGCTTTGGGGGCACTCTGGAAGCTTTGAGCACGGTACCTTTGGGTTTCCAGCTGAATTCGGGGGGGAGCAGAGCTGTGGAAGCTTTTCCTTCAGCACTGCACCTGAGCGGAGCAGAGATCTGTCATCCCACAGAGCAGCCTCTGCATTAGTGGTGGCACGGCAGCTTTACCTTCATTTATCAAAGGAAAACATTCACCTCGCGCCTTTCAAAGCTCCTGCAGGAGTCACTTTTGCTGAATTCACTTGGTACTCCTCGTACTGTTTCCTCCAACACATCATGTCTGCTTCTAATTCTGTGACAGCTGTAGAGAGTACAGTGGGATACTGAGGATGAGACACAGGCCAAGAAATGCAAATTCATAAATATCCACTACAAAACATCAGTGGTAAACACAGAAAGGCCTCAGGTACAGACTCATGTAAATATTAAGTTTATAAAATCAAGACCTAGAAGCTAGGAAGTGCTAGAATTCGCCTTAGCCTTAATTTCTTCTGTTTGAGAATATACATCCCACTTTCTGTGTACTTCATAATATCTGATAATCTCTGTGATAATATTAGAATTTAATGTTCTCATGTCTAATTCTTCCATAAGACCAACTCCTCCCAAAGGTTCAGTTCAAGTTATTAGAGCAACTAGACTAGTTGAGGGACTTAAATAATTCTGTGTTAACCAACAAAATTATCAGAATATTTTCAGATGTACAACAATTTTTCTAAGCCTCAGAAACAGCTGTGCTGCTTTGGCTAAAACTTTGCAAATGTCTGTGGAGGGAAACTCATGAAAAATTCCAACTAAAAATGTGCAGCACTACACATGAAGAGAAAGAGGTGTGGGATAACCCATTTAAAATGCATCGTAAAAAAAAAAAAAAATTAAAAGGCAATACTGTACACATTCAAAACATTTTAGCAAGAAAATCCCAAAATAGCCCCATAAAGTTGGTAGAAAAATGTGAAAACTGGTAACAGACACCAATTAAATAACTTAATCATGCAGTCAGTAACAAAGGAGATGTTGCATTCCACATTTCCCCTCCTCTGAAACCAATGTCAAACCAGACCCCGATAGTGGCTGCAATCTCTTTAAGGTACACAAAACAAATCTTTGTTGCTACGGAAGGATATCTGTACAAACAGAACAGACAATTAGGTCTGAAACCACCCATTTCACATTTGCAAATGCATCCTGATAGAAAAAAATGGAGAGGTTTCAGATAAACAAGTTTTCAGCATATTTGCAAGTGAAAAATCCCTGCCAGCAGGTGGTAATTTGGTCTACCCTGGACACTTTTAGAGCTGTTGAATTGCAAGTCACAGCACTACAACCTATATTCCACTATATGCTCTGCTTTCCCTAAGTGTTTGGTAAGACAGGGAAAACCAGAGCCAGCAGAGAAGCACACAAACAGAATAGCAAACAAGATCACTTTTCACTGCAGGCTTTTATATAACAGAATTATATTTTCAACCCTAACACAGGTCACAATAGTCACAATGGCAATTTGTAACTTGCTTTCCAGGCACGTCGTATGGTTGGGAAGGATTTTCACATAATCAAAGTTGGATATTTCTAGAGAGATCAAAAGAGTCTGTGAAGTGGAGAGCAGGTGCTACAGACATCTTCGAGGATCTGAGAATGCAATTAACCAGCAAATGAGCCTTGGAAAACCCAGTCTTGCTGAACAGATGAGCACAATAAAAGCCACTGAGAAATGAGATGGCCAAAGCACGCCAATAACAGCAGCAGCACAGAGACATCTGCCCTGTGCCTTAACCTTTAGGAAAAGAGAGCAGATCCCACCCAGAGAGGGAAGTAGGGACAATTATGTAAATATCTGGGGCTCCTGGAGGAGATGAAAGTTTATGGAAAGCTTTCACAGAGGCTCGGTTAAGCAGAGCACCACTGTCCTCTGTCTGTTCACTCCACTGGATTGGTACTTGGGATGGCTGGTGCTGGAGGAAACGGGTCAAGGGGCTTCTTCAACATTATCAAACCCAAGTCGTTTTACCCCTCAGAACTTATGCAGCAACTTTTCCCATCATTTATATTCTGACAGCCAGCCTCGAAGTGGAGCACTGGGAGGTGTTTAATAAGCTTTGTGGGAATCTATAGTCACTGGCAGCCTCTAACACTTGGACAAATGTAATATGGCTTGGGACAAATGAAAATAATCCATCCGAACAATTTCTGCTGATGCCAAATTTCATACAGGGCTTATTTCAACAATGGAAAAGTGAGGTCTCAAACTTTGAAAATAGGTCAGACTTCTATAACTCTATTTTTTTCAGGCTTCTACAATACACACTGCTGCAGCTTATGTCTTTACAGGGTATTAATCACAAAAACCATCCCACATCAAGCCTCGTATGGATTTTATAGGCATTCCGGTTAAAAGGGGGATTTTCTGCTCTTACACGGAGGATGTCTGTGGCAGGGCCATAAAATGTCCTCTTTTATGAAGAGAGAAAGAATTCAAAATGGGAGCATGGGAACGACGTGTGAGATCACTCACCTTGGGGTGGGCCACGGCATGCAGGTGAGGCATCAGCTTTAAACTGCAACTGCTCTGAAATGCTTCACGGTGTAGAATTACTGAAAATCTTCTTACTTCAGTAGCCAACAGCTCCGAAGTCTTCGAGAGCTTTGTCTTCCCCACCACTTAAGCTTGCTGTGCCCCGTTGAAGCTGGAGCTGTGGCTGGGGTGACCTCCAGCCCCTGCAGCCAGCAGGGCCAGGCTGTGCAGCACCCCTGGGGAGATGAAGTAACAACTATTTTCAAATCCTTTTGACTTGTTTGCGTGATCATTTTTTGCTATGTTGTTAAGTGTGAGGACCTGGACCTCAGGTTGACACTGGATAATTTCTCTTTTTCTTCTTTAAAAATAATAATTTTTAGCACTTCACAGTCTACAAAATAGAGCATTTTGTTATGGTGCTCAAAGGAGTCTTAAATGTCACTTAAGAAACTTCTGAGCCCAGTTCTTACATACTTAGATGTAGCTACTTCTCACTACTAGATTTAAGAACTTTCTCCAGCCTGAGTTAACCATGTAGAGATGCAAATATCCCTCCTTACTCTGAGAATGAGCTTCACACTGGCCATTAAGTGAGTTTGTTGGCTTAAATATAGCTGAACCTTAAATAACCATATCCCTGGCGAATGGGAGTGTCAAACCATGTGCTGCCCCCAGCTTTGAAAAGCTTCATTTTCATATTGCTGCTTCCCCTTCTCTCCATTTCATGATTTGCAGTTTTGCAAGAAATTGCTATTTCCACTCCTTATGCACTTTTTTTTTTAATATAAGCCCGATAATTTATTAAAACAAAGATACCAGTTTAGCACCAGTGACTTCAGAGATCCTCAGTGGCTTGGCTTTTGCGGTAGGATGGTTAAGGCATGATGGCTCTCTCCTGTCATTTATAGGGATTTAAGGAAATTAAAATCTTGCAGTAATGGAATTGATATTTAGAGGTCACCAGTCTGCACAGTTAGAAAGACATTCAGAAATATTTTCTGAATCACACTAGGAGAAAAGTCTTAGTATTAATTACCACAGTGTGACAAGCCAAATTATCTTCAGGTTTTATTCCTTCACTTGTGGACAAAAGTCTTCAACTTCATTTGCTCATTTTCACCCCAAAGCAGCCATCTGGGCACTGCTTCCCTGAAATAACCCCTTCTCCCAGCATTGCTTTTCTACATCTTTCCCCCATTTTTTATGTCAGGACATAAAAAAAGGCAAGGGGGCAGCCAGGAGGAATTTAACATCCATGAAACATTCAGGGTGCTTCAGCAACTACAGTTACGTTTGTCATCACACCATAATTTTTCACTGTGGCCATCTCCTCTCTTAATGTTGTGCTGGTTCCTGATTTTTTTTTAAAATGTATTTGCTAATATTGATGTTTTAAAAATCTGGGTAATAGAAAGGATCAATTTTTACCTGAGTCAAACACAATCATGTTGCCCTGGCACTTCTGCCTGTATTGATTACTTGGGAAGTAATTATCATGTTTACTCCCCCAGTTATGCTGCGTATTTTTCCAGATTTCTCTTATGTGAACCGACACAGCCCCCACTTTGAAAGAACTAACACTGGATCAGATACAGAATCCACTACTCCGTTCACCCTTCCCTCAGAATGTGAACATTTAGCCCCAAATCACAGTGAGTTACATTACATTGGATTAAGGCCAATTCTTTTCTTGTCCCTCTCCCACTGCATGTCAAATTCTCATGAAAAAAAAGAGTGTAAGAACTCTCTTTCTCAGTCAAAGACAAAAGAGTGACACAGGCTTCTGCAAGAGGAGGAGTTAATCTAATCCCATTCCTGAAGGGTTGCCAGGAATTGGTTTTAGTACCCCTGAGTATCCTCAGCACCTTCAAACTGACTCCTCAGGATTGAAAACAAGGGGAATTAGGTAGAGTGGAGGTCACACATCATACCTGTGCAATTCTAACTTCTTCTTGATGAGTCAAGATATTCTGTATTTCAACATATTACAGATTTTTCTGTACAGTGTTTCCTTTCACACAATTTTTTGACCATTTGAGATTTAAACTGATTCATTCTGAAAACTTTAGGGAGAAAACATTAACCCTGCCAGAGGGAAAAAAATCAAAGTACTGTAGGAGTTCTGAAAGCAGCTGTCACTTGTGTATTGCTCTTGCATATAATGCTGACAGATTACGTTGGAGAATTCCAGAGTTTCATTTAGGCTGCGTAGCAAGGTCTCTGTGGTGCTGCAAGTGGGACATTGCCACGCAGTCATTGCAGCCAGGAGACAATTTCAAAGAGACTTTAGGACTGACCCAAGGTTTGTGAGCAGAGAGCAGCGATCAACAGGAGTTTTTGGCTCCTATCAGATATGACAGATCATTGTCATCACAGAGATAGAAATCGCTTGCCCTGTTGCCCTTCTCTGTCTTTAATCTGATTCTCTTTATGTCACTTTTCCACTTGTGTGTGTGATAACACAACAGAGATGAAGCCTTCTTTTCCAGCTCCCTACAAAAATATCCCCGAATTCACATTGGTGCTGGCATTGTAGCTGCCTTCTCCTCATCTCTCACCTTCCTCCTAGAATCAGCCCAAACCACCAGATATCCAGCCCATTACTAATCCTGTTTTCTAATGGTTTATTAATTGAACAGGGGAGCAGTACATCTGGCAACATTTACATTTGCAATTAGGGAATCAGATCCTCCATAGCAGAAGTTTAATTTTATTTGGCTTATCTTAGAAATAGCTGGCTCAGATATGAAGAAATTTGTATTACTGAGGGATACAGAAATCTGAAGATAAAGAATCTATTCTTTTGTAGAATACACTGAGCCAAATTTTTTTAATTTATGCACATTCATGGCACCACACTGGGTCTCTAAAATGTTTCCATTCATATTTTTTTACATTCTACTTAAATTGATTGCAAATCAGCTAAAGTACCAGACTTGCTGCTGGCTTTCCTCTTTTTCAGACTTTGTGTAGATGATCTGGGAGTAGTGGCTTAACCTCTGTGTTGTTTGGGCAGGTATTTGAACAGGTATTTTACATTGTGACCAAAAATAATACAAGTATTAATTGAATATTAATTAATACAAGTGTAAATACAAGGAGGGGTGGGAAGAAATGCTATTTAAGGTCCCTTCCAGGCCAGTCCACTCCATGATTCCATGACTCCAGCGCTAAGAGTGTGCATGCTCAGGAAACCTGGATAGCACACAGCAAAGAGGAAGGTCTGTCTCCTCCCTAATGTGGCCTAAAACATGGATAAGTCTGTAAAACTTCTCTCATAATTCATTTCAGTTGCAAACTGCCAGGATATCAGAGAAGTCGTGTGGATAAAATGAGAGCCAGCTTTGGCCAGAAATCCATCCTGAATTATCCGCCAGGATATGGGAGTCACCCTTGTTAGGAGGGATATGGGAGAGAAATGAAATTCAAGCGCTTTCTCCTTCCCTCTCTTTACACAGAAACCCTGTTCAAGCACCCACACAGGGCTCTCAATGGAAATTTCATTCCAGTTTTATTCTGCCAGCCCTTTGTCGCCTACGTTGCACAGCTCTGTCAAGGTGTGTATCTATTACAGCGTAATAGATGTCACTGCTTCCACGGGAGATCCACAAGTCTGTGTTTCCCTGCTGACTGAAGTATGCTATAAAAGCCCATAGAGCAGCCCAAAACACTCCTGCCATTCCCTGTTTTTGTGCCATCACACTTCCAGAAGTGCTCTGTTTTCTCCAGCCTTTAATATTTCAGATTGTCACAAAGTCTTTTTAAAAAAAAACTTAAAAAACCCACTATAATAATATTTGATCTGTAATTTAATTATGAGATTTGATTTAAATTGATGACATGTAGCTTGGTTAGAGTGGAGCTTTTGGAATTATCCCCTGCCATGTATAGGGAATATAATTCAAAGCCTTAAAAAGATTAGGCTTGAATTTTGAAGGCATCACAGACTTGTTTTATTCAGCCTAATCTCTACAAAAGTATGTTTGGCAAGGGTTTAAATGGAATAGTGCCATTTGCTTCTCAGATCCAAGTTTTGTTCCTCTGGGTGATCTTTAGACGCACCAAAAAGTGGGGAAAACAGCTTTAGTGCAGTGGTTAAAAGCAAGGTTTGTGATTAAGCAGGGTAATGGTGATGAAATTGATAAAAGCAAAATACCCAAACAACTGACTAATTATTAAAAATGAACTACATTACCTATTCTAATCCTTCCCACACCTAACACCTGGAACCTTGCTAGGGAAGGGCTTGATTAACACATAATATAGGCCTTAATATAGGTAATATCTTTCAAATTTAAAGCTTTCAGGAGTTTTTTGGAAGCAGGCAGGTATAAAGATGTTCCACCTACTGATGAAATGTCCTACAACATTTGTATAGAGCAATTTCTACCAGACAGAAATGAAAGTCAAATTGATTATTTGTAAAGACAATGGACTCTGTGAATTATTTCCTTTGTTTTAAAAGAAACAAGCATCAATATAAACAATAAATATATGCCTTTGTCAGAAATCAAACAAACCCATAGCTTATAGTATCTGTCATTAATCCATCAAATATAATTTTCATATTTCTTACACTTTTTTCCCTCTATTTGGCAGTGATCAGACCTAATGTACTCAATAAAAGTATTTTCAGGTTACCACTGCTTCATAATTTTAAATTATTTTACTATTAGAGACGGATAACTCCTAGTACTTTCCTGCCACTTTGATTATTATTTTTTATTGAGCTGGTTAAAAGTCACAGTACAAGTAACCGAGTGGTCAGCTCGTCAGTAGCTCCTTCTCTCAAGTGACTGTCCCACATCTCTTCTTTATTAAAACAGAACCCTGCAATTCAGTCCAATTTTCATCTTGTCACCAAGTTGTAACACCTAATTTAGCAAACAAATTGTTTCCAGCAGAAGTGATTTAATTTGTCCCCACTTCAGATCCGCCTCTGGGAAGTGCAAAACAATTAAAACCAATCAAAAGCACAGAGAATTTTCTTCTAAACCTTTCCTTGCACTTAACCGAGGCTTGCAGGACACAAGATTGGGCAGCAAATTTTCCTACTGTCCTGTCACTCAGGACATGGCAACAAACCAGGGCTGTCCATCAGCATTCCTGTTTCACACTTCCTAACAATTTTATTTAGCTCTTTTTAAGGGCTACATTAGAAAATGTAACAATATTAAACAACCAAACCGAACCAACCAACATCCCAAACAAAATCCAAACCACAAAACACCCCCCAACTTGCATCAACTTTTGTTTGTTATCAGTCAGATTCCTTAACCAAACAGCACTTAATTACTATTTTATGACTGCTAGAAAGTTTGGGGAAATCCACTAAAATTGAGGTAGTGGTATTTGGTTTTCAATATTTACAAACATTTTCTTTTTAATATCCTCCATATGGATTGCCTTTTTCTCCTTCTGTCTCTGCTCTTCATCCGGTGGGGATGGCTTCGAGTGCCGAATACTAATGAGTGGATTTTTGGCCCAACTTATGATTGTTTGTTCTGAATTATTAATTCAGTACGAAAAACATCTGAACTGAGTAGGAAGCAACTGAGATAGTCTCATGCAGGGCCAGTGGAAGATGTTGATGGAAATGCACATGAGTGCAGAAGACACTTGTGAACGTGCAGTGTTCTGCTCGAGATTTCCTCATGTTTTCCTCTTGGATGCACCTTCTCAGCAAGAGCATTACCTGTGTTCCTGTTGCTCCTGCAAGCTCCTCAGGATGTCCAGTACTTCTATTGAAATGCAGCAGAGAAACGAAACATCTGGCAAGTCACCAAGCCAGAGTGACTGGGAAAAGCCGAAAAATCCCTGGGAGAGGGAGCAACATCTGCTTGATAGGCAGTGAAAAATAAACCAGCAATAAACTCATTTTAACAGCAAATAAAAGGTACATGGGTCTAGGGGAAGGTTTTCTAGAAATGCTGATTACTCACATTATGCAATTAAATTGGCATTACTGTGTTTGACAGTCATAGAAAAGCAATTCTGAAAAGATTATGTGCGCAAAGAAACTGATATAAGGACATAATTTTCTACTTGCATAGCAAGAAAATCTGCCTTTTGAAGTCTCCTGGGTATTTTCTGGGCAATAACCTATGAACTTTGTCTACTGCAATCCCAAAAGAGCTGCAAAAGAAACACTATGCTCATCTGGGTCTGGAAAAAACACCAGAGTCTCAATGTTTTATGTTCTGTAGAAATGCTATTTAAAAAGATGAAAAAAAATAAACTTCCACCTCACTTAATGAACAGATCAGCTAATTCACCACTTGAAATTAAAGACAACTAAACTATTCTCATTTATTGCAAAATTCACCATGATTCTAGGTAAATTCACTGGAACTGATTTGTGTATAGAAGCTGTCACCAGTGAGGGTTGTCCAATGGAAGATAATATATATATGGAATACAGATGTGAGTAAACAGACAATATTTAAGTTATGAACTTAAGAAATATGCTGAGTGATATTACAAAAGTGCAAACTTCCGCAGAAGGTACAAGGGGCTGGTTTTGTCATGCACAGACTTAAATCTGTTTATGCTGCAAGTCCAGTTTGCTTGGGAACCAGCGAGTGAATCTCTCCCTTAGTAACACTCTGAAATAATGCTGAGAACTGCAAGGAATCATCCCTAAATCACAAATACATCACTGATTTTATTAGACTGGCACCCTTTGGGTTACACGGGAAATGCACACAAGAAATGGGATCTTGTCCCACAGAACTGGAGCCCGATGCAGGTGAGGAAGTACAAGATACGTCAAGAGACAGCTCTGAAAAAACAAGGGACAAAGATGAAGTTTCCTTTGCAGTGTCCTTGTGGTTCACTGTACGACCATGAACACAGGCGGGGTAAGACGCCCTGCACTAATAAATTCCACTGAGAAGGGCAAAGCCGTGGGAAGCAGCAACTGTCTGTGCCTGAGGAAGTGCTCACAGCCGAACACTGACAGCGACAGGAGCGCTGCAGCAGTTCAGCTCTGAAAAAGAGCACACGGGGTTCCACCTTCACCCAAGAGCCCTCGGAGCACACAGGCTGCACCCAGAGCCCCACAGCGATTTCCTCCTGCACGTCACCACGCTCTGACACACGGGAGCCACATCAGTGATGCACCTCAGAGTGCCGGGCACCAAAAGATGCATTTAATTCCTGGACTGTCATGAAGATGCCTAAAAGGAGAGTCATATGGGAAAACCTTATCCTGACTGCCAGAGGTCTCTGACCATAACTTCAGAGACCACGTATTTTTCATAAGTACCTTGAAATGTTTAAAATTAAGCAGAGACACCACTCTGGAGCCTCGGGGCCGGGACCATTCCCTGGGGAGCCCGGGCAGTGCCCAGCCCCTCTGGGGGAAGCAGAACCTTCCCTGCCCTGCAGCCTGAGCCTGCCCTGGCCCCGCTGCAGCCGCTCCCTGCTGCTGTGCCCGGCCCGGAGCGGAGCTCGGAGCTGTCCCTGCGCTGCCCCTCGGGAGCATCCCCTGTGATGCTCCAAACTGCCCACCTTTGTTGCAGTCTAGTAAAACAATCAATCTGTTGCATTTATAGGCCATAGGGAAGATTTTGCTTGTTGCAAATGAATTTTCACGTTCCTCCACTTATTATGGTCATGTATAAAATCACCTTTGTCATGCTCAAGTGCATGGGAGAGGTTCTAGTTCAGCAGATTTCAATTTTGGAAAGTTCTTCCTGTAAAAAGTAAAAAATTCTTTAAAAGGTCCAATCACAAGGATAGAGGTAAATTACCAAGTTTTTATTTCTTTAAGCTTTACTTACTTGTCAAGAAATCAGTGTGTTGCATTAAGTAAAATGATCTCTAAGAACTGAGACTACATTTTTGTCTTTTGAGTTCTTAAAGGCAGTCCTATTTCAAGAAATACTGATTCATTTCTGAAACCACAGGTTTTTGTAAAGCCCGTAAGTGCTTATGAATGGTGTTGTCAGTTAGTTAAAATCATTTACCTTACTTGAACCTCCATTCTTCACTGAAAGGATCTAAACTGAAAATTTTCTCCCACACCATATAAATGGCTCATTAAAACTAGTTACATTACTTGGATAGTTACACATGAGCTGATGGATCTTGCTCGTACTTGGAAGACAAAGAAAAAAGTAAGTTTTAGAAAGATCAATTAATGATTCTAATTGACCTGAACAAGCTGAGCCAGACAAAAAGGCCGTGAAAGGTCCAAATTAAAAGATGTAAGCTACAATAACTGGATAGAGATTTATTTGTGTTCCTGGCATTTCCAGCTGCCTGCACTGGGCAAGCAGCACAAGTCCTTTATGCCTAAAGAAGGCAGGGAGATTGGGACTGACAATGGGTGCTGTCATCATGTGAGGATGGATGTGGAGAGCAAAGAATTAATCTCATTCCAGACCACTCCTGCAGTATATTGGCACATATTAATCCAGTGTCCCCACTGATTCTTGTCAGTTACTTAAAGGTTCTGACCAGAACAGCTCAAAGCCACAGGTTGTTTTAGTGACTATATTGTGTGAAGCCTTCCTTCCTCAATAAAAATAATACTGCAGTGTACTAAACCAAAATGATAATAATAAAAACTGCCAATGATTCCACACAGGATGAATTGGCTTCCAACTTACAGTAAGCTCTGAAATATACTTTTGCCTTTTCAACGTAAAATAGATTGAATTCTTCATAGTAAAAACCTGGCAGAGGCTTTTAAGACAGTTTTTTTTACCTGGCTCATATGTTTTAATTCTCTTGTCACTCCACTTACCACACCTAAAATTGTTGTTGCTGGTACATGTCACCGTTCTAATTTAAGGACTCCAGAGAATTCTGCCACAGAGATGGAGATTTTAGCTATTCCCCTGAGTGAAAAAAGCCATTTAACTTTAGTGGATGAAATTGCCACCAGACAGAGACACTAAACACATGTGACATTGCCCTTGAAACCACAAGTAACTACTACCACAAGTGCCACTCACGCACTAATATGCAAGAGACACTTAACTGATAATGTAATAATAGACCACCAAGAGAACATACAGACAATCTCCATTAGAAAGAAGAAATTTAATAAACATTTACCAGCTGAAAATTCTGTGTGAGGTGACACATTGCTCTGGCATTCAGTGCAATTGAACTTGAACTCTTTTGCACAAGGTTCACCTTTGCCTGTGTATCTGAGCACTGACAACACCAGTCAGGTTGGCAACTCCCTTGGACTCCAACAAGTACTGAGTAGTGGTTCAAGATCATAGGCTCATAGAATCGGTTGTGTTGGAAAGGACCTTAAAGATCATCCAGTCTGGATGGGCCAGGGCAGGGACACCTTCCACTGTCCCAGGCTGCTCCAAGCTCCAGTGTCCAACCTGGCCTTGGGCGCTGCCAGGGATCCAGGGGCAGCCACAGCTGCTCTGGGCACCCTGTGCCAGGGCCTGCCCACCCTCCCAGGGAACAATTCCTTCCCAATATCCCATCCATCCCTGCCCTCTGGCAGTGGAAGCCATTGCCCCTTGTCCTGTTCCTCCATCCCTTGTCAATTGTCTGTCTCCATCTTTCCTGCAGGCTCCCTTCAGGAACTGGAAGGCTGCAATCAAGTTAGTCCAAAACATCCTCTTCTCCAGGCTGAACAATCACAAGGAAGTGGTTTTTCCTCTCATGAAAGTCAAAGACAAATGAATGACAACCCACAAAGGGGAGACCTTACATGTACCCTATTTCTCTAAAATGCCTGTGCTGTGGCACCATTCCTCCCGCCAAGCCCTTCCCTGCAAGTGCCAGTGCAGGCCAGGCAGTGACACACACCCACAGCAGGGACTCGTGTGGCCCCTGCTTGTGACATACACGTGTTGTGGTGTGCCCAGTACAA